>JAQFYZ010000175.1:0-60624 GCA_034695085.1 Cylindroiulus punctatus | reverse complement strand
GCTAAGGAGCTTTTCGGCAGTGGGCACCCGTTTAGGCTCTGCCCTCTAAAACTTGGATAAACGAATCGCAAACAGGAAATGGCATCCTATTGGTTGAACGGCGGCCATTTTTGTCGTTTCTCCTTGATTTGACTATAGGCTCGTTACTATTTAGGTTTTGCAAATATGTGTATCTGTTGAAACGAGACCATATTTTAAACCGTTGGCAGGGTTCGTGCCAAAATTTGCAAAAGCACTTCCTCAAACATTTCCTCAGATTCCGAGTAAGTTTCCGTGACTTTAAAAAAATAATCACTCAGGGACATACAGACAATATTTATTATTAATGTGGGACATTAAAATGTTTTATTTTTTGCACGTGTAGCACTTTTTGGGCCATTGCGTTTTCATCATGAAATATTTATAAACGTTGTTTGTTCTCACAGTTGTATATCCAATATATCCATGGATATATGCATATAGAATATATCCAATATATCATTGGATATATTCTTGGATATCACTTAGAAAACTTTTGAAGTGACATCCATAAAACTCGGACGCTAAATAGCAGTCATGTTGGCTAGAGTTAACATTTTCGCAAAATTAATAAGGAACTCCCCTGACTTTCCAAGATGCCCTGGTTTAACACTGCAGTATTTGACCTTATCCACTTGAGTGAAAAAATACAAATCGCTGCATTCGAAAAATAATTAATGAACTATTTACTACAACATGTACAAGATTGCTTAAACATTACGAAAAAAACCTGAATAAATGCAAAAATAATGAACTGGCAATCGAGTTGAAGATATTGAAGCAAATTTTCAAATGAGAAACACAGTAGGCAAAATCTTGCTTGCAAAACTGTATGACCAATGAATCAATGATGGATAGTTTAGAAAATAGCAATTATGACATGATTTGACCAGCCCCCTCAACTTCAGTTGTCATTCGGTTACTATCATCCTGTAATGACCATGGACAATGGTTAAAAACCGTCAGGAATGTATTCAACTGGTCACTTTATAACCATCTCAATGTTGGAACAGTCTGATGAGCAATTTCATCCACGTCGCGCTTCAATCAGAGCCAACTGGAAGACATTTTAGTGCAACAAAAAGGGGCTGACCATCAATTTCTTCCGAGTGGTCAAACACAATGGCGTAGAGGGGGCGTGGGGTGGGGGCGCTGCCAGTCATGGCCGGTTGCCCTAGGATACTATCTGGGAAGAGATGGATGGATGATGGCAGAACCTTTTTAGATGCTCGGATTAACTGCTGCACGTCATAACTCCATCAAAAAATCGCCCGGGCTTCACCTCGGGGTCAAGTCTAGACAACACAAACACGTTTAACGGTTTATTGTGTCCCAAATGGAGGTCGTAATTCACTGCCAGCCAAAGTTGGCCGATGGGATCGTAAACCATATATCAAGAGAACTAATATTGGTGAGCAACACCTCACTAATGACTTATTTTTTGCGCGCTGAGCCCCGAGGAAGCGATAATATTGGCAGAAAATCATGTTTTTCTTCTTCTTCAGATTACCCGGAAAACATATACTGGAAATTGGCTTCATTAAGAGGGCTCCATGCAACCGCATACAGTACATGCAGCGTCAACATAAATGAAAAAATGAAAAATCCGCAGCTAGAAAATTAAGTTGACATACAGTAAACCAGGTGAGTTGGACATACGAGAGTAATGTGGAGTTATTGGAGTAAGTTGATTCTCAAATACTGCAACAATACATGTATCTGTTGGTCAACTACTAGTACATGTATACACACTACGTTGGCATTTCAACGCTGCAATGTTTGAAAAATCAGCTTATGTGAGATTTGGTTCACTTTGGATGGTGTGCAATAATATAGCTGACATGCGTTTTACACTAATTTAAGTATGCCCTACAATTTCCGAGACAGAACCGGAATTACTTTAAAAAACCTTTAAAATTAATTAAAATTACCGTCATTGGAATCCAAGTTATCGCCATGGAATTAGCCTTTTGAACCACCTTGAAAATGTGCGCATTTGGAGCAGGGAATACACCGAAGTGACCCTAATAAGTGTGACTAGAGCGTGGGGATTTGGCAGAGCAGACATCTGCAAGCTGCTGCACGTTATAAATGATTGAGAAACATTTCGGACATTTGGCACACGCGTAGATGTATTAAACAGTACTTGTTGTCCATTTTCTAAATTGAGCTTAATGCCCTCGTTGAATGATGGGCTCTTGAGACTGAATTCTTTCACGCTAGCAAATCACTGGAAAGCGAATGATTTAGCCAATCACAGCGACATCACTGAATTTCATGCACATTTGATAACAATACAGGCCTACCTGACCCTGTTTATGTTGCTCTGATGCTATAAGAGTGGAATTTGCAACCCCTTGAGGAAAAAAGTTCCACAAACTATCAACTTATCAAGTGCAATTTTGCAAAATAAAAATTTCGACATCCACACCTACTCAAAAATCCAAGTGTGACGACGTTTGAAATTTAACTAGGCCTATCGACCGTCTCCTTAAAATGTGCCTCGGGTTTTAACATCATTTTGGGGGGAAAACATCCTTTGACGTGATCAGAGTGCATGATTTCGCATTACTGGGCTTAAAATTGATTGGATAGGCATTGGAATATTCCTATACTGGATTAAAAAATCGTTAGGGATTTTCCTCACATCACAACCACCTGTTTCACGCATATTTGCAAAGGCCCTCCTTTAGTGCTCAATATACATGTATATGTAATTACGGTATACGGTGATGCTTTCTTACTTCACTCACATTTAGGTCGATATCAAGCGTGCATTTAATCAATGTTGGTAAGCCCCAGATTTAAACCACGCTTAAAGTGCATTTATTAATCGATTAAAATGCGCTGGCATGGACTTGAGGCAGAAACTCGCCATTGTTTAGACCCATTTCATATAAATGGAAATTCGCTAGAAACGTTTCAACTTGCATTTTCAATATATAAATACACGGAGTATTGCGTTTAAATTGAGACACGATATTCCATTTTATTGAACGAGTAGAATGATGCATTTTGGGAAGCTGGTGGGTGTGTCATTCAAAGCTAAGACTAACATTGGAGATTATGAACTGCAATATAGTACTCAATTTGATAGGAATTAAAAAAAAATACAATAACATTCGCTTATGAGGAATGCTATACGAACAGGAAAAAAATCATAATGAAACACGAAATTTAGATAAGTTGTTTCTTGACATTGACAATTTCGTTATTAATTCCTTGCTTCGATTACAACTTGATTCTTTCAGTCTGTCACACTTGCTTGGAAATAAACTACATTTTTATATACAATGAAATAATAAAGCAGTGCAACCAATCATTTGAAAATGCTTTTGTGATTAGACAGACAGCGGCTGCCTTTATATGTTCATGTAGAGATTGAAATAGGTTTTTGCCCCCTCTCTATGGTAATGTCAGACTGTGATCTAAAGCATGGTTCATTTAACTGGAAAAAAATCTGCTTATGAAACAAAGATACGTTTTTATATAGGAAGATGAGAACAGAGAGGTTTGGCACAATACATCATCCAAAATTCAATCTTAAGTATGATAAATGAACCACTTCGGCTATATATAGCTGAATTAGATCTAAGCTTACTTGCATATTCGAAACGGTTCGTCTATGAGCCATATTATTCATGTACGAAACGACTTTCCGAAATTCAACGATTTCCCTATAGCTAATTTAACATCGGATGTAATCGCTTATGTGAAATGGAATGTACAAATTTATCCATTTAAGGGTTTTTATTTTGTCATCTATATCGGTTGATTTACCCGAGTGGAAAAGATTAATATATCGGCCATTATTGCCATATTTGACCATGTCATAGACGTGGGATTGTAATGAAATCGCATGCAATTGAGAGCATTGCACCCTGGTAACAACAATGTTATAACCACTGTAAAAAGCTGTGATTACACATCTAGAATATGTGATAACTGTATCGTTGTGACAAAATACTGTGTAATACCATTTTTGCAGATAGTATTAATTTATGTTGCTATAGTAAATCAATAAAGCATTCAGAAACATGCATTCACAATGCACGGGTTCGATACTGCATGTAAACCCATTAGTGAAGGTTAAGCAAGTACCGTATGTTTGGAAACATCCCTCGCATTAAAAGGCTATAAATCAATTATTTTTATTGGATAAAAGTACTGCCTTATACAATACAGACAATGGGAAACGGTAAACAACGTATCAGAATCAATAATTGAGAAGTAACGTTTTATTGGTGAATAAAAAGTAATAAGCTCCTTGTTTTCACTAACGAAACCCTTGGAAATGCCAATAAAAATCAATTTTTCTTAGGATGTCAAGGCTGCTGCTCGTCCAAACTAATTCCCTAGGAATTCATTAAAGTTTAAAATGTTTCCAGCAATTGGTACGAGACATGTTATTATTGCGGGTTAAAGTCACGCACATCATTGACAGAATAGTAGTCTGATGACATAAAAATCGGATGATGACCATAATAGTCAAGAACTTAACTATGCTCGATTAGAGGGCATGCATGCGTGAATACATACAAAAATGCATTTTGCTTCTCAGAGCAATTTCCATAATAATATTATGCTGCAAAACATGGGTCGATTTGTTTTCTCCTTTGCCATTTCACCCATAACCATAAGAAAACCACACTGGTAAAACTCATGGGAAGACAAACCTGTCCACTATTTCACCATGCAGTGACAACCTTCACCTTGTCTGATCAAAAGCTTATGATCGATCTTATCTTATCGATCAAGTGTGCTTATAAAAATCAATCGAACGTGAAAAACAGCTAAGGCATGGTGCGAGTATTTCAGCAGGTACATGTACACTACGAGACGAGTTAATTTCACTCTGTTAACGACTAATTACGGCAGCTAATTAAGGCTGATGGTTGACCTTATCCAACTTTCATTATAAAAAATTAACTCGGCCCCTCCAGGGATCATTCAGAGAATAATTCAGGGTGCAATTGCATTAAGCTAATAGCCCATGGAGAAATTAGCCGAAAAGCATTATAGTAATGTAATTGAGGAATGATGAAATAATGTACATCTAGATAAACGGTCGAGTGTGCAGTCATATGCAGTTGGTAAATTGCAACGTATACATAATGGATTTACATGCAAGCGTGTATGCACAGCAATGATAAAAATACTACTGCGTGACTTATTCACCCTACTATTTTTTGTTTTATCTTGACACATAATGGATATATTATTCAGGGTTACCATACTTTTTCTCTTATTACCAAATCCATTACCAAACCATCACCAGATTACGGAAAACTATAAATTCGTTTACTGATAGTTGTTCAAGGATCCAACAATTACTGGATCAGTTCAAAATAGATTTACTCTCTGAAAAATCACTCAAAAGTTGTTAGGATTGCGTACTGTTCAGAAATAGCACTTTGTCCTGATTGGTAATTTGGTCACATGATATATCTATCATGTGATGTAACCATTGTAACCATTTTGAGGGTTTTTCTATACACTTCTTGTAACTTCAAAGGAAAATGTGACTTCAAAGGAAAATGTGCCACACTTAAGAATACATGTATGTTTACCTAAACTTCTAAAGCTTAAGGTGAGCCCCTGGTGGCATACAGAACATGATGCATAGAAATGCAATTTAGCAGCAGACGAAGGTATAGCTATACAACAGAGTCCCAGGTGTAACCCACTAATATGATTTACAAAACAGGTTGGCATATTTCTTACTTATTATGCCCTGCTCCAGCTAAGACACAATGAGAAAGTGGGCTCCTCCAAATGGTTCATAAGCTTGTAGTGATTGCTTGCAGTTTGGGCAACTGAACAAACAAATATGTGTAGGTTATTTCATGTTAGGATCGAATCCATCTCAAAAATAACAAAACTGCATAAAAAAAGGTGAATTGCGACAGCCATGATAGGTTCTTGCATTGTTCTAGACAAGTAGGACCGGATTTTAAATACTGTGCGCACATTTGGAGTAAGGCATAATCCAAAGTGTTGTACACTTGTAAGCTTATATCCGATCAGGTTGCATCGAAGTGACTACAGCAGAGCTCATGGAAAGATGCAAACCCAATGCAATTTACTAATTCAATTGTTGGGCATTCTAAAGTCTGCTCATACAGTAAGTTGAAAAATTACAGTTCCCCAAAGTTCATGGCTGCATCAGCTTTTGTTGTTCAAAATCCAGAAAAATCCTATCCTGCTTAGCTTGGCATTTCATGCATAATCTCTGGTAATTAAGAGCCGCAACAGCGCCAAGGGAAACGTTCACCAAAATCCTGCACATCATTTCTCACGACGGGCAAACTCCTCGTTGAAAACGGTGTCATCCTAATTACTGAAAGGCGAGTTATTTTTCAATATTTTCCAGAGACATATTCGCAAAATGGCTCGTAAACACGATTCGTGCTTGGATAGAGCATCGCGAACCAAATGTCTAATTTTCGTCGTATGACATCCCCAGTGGTTCGTGGCACCAACATAATCAACCCGAGTTGCTTGCTCGCGGCCAATTTCAATTTATGAAAAGAAAATTATGCGCAATTAGCCCTCGTTGGAAATACGCGCGATTTAATTAGGGACTGATAGAAGAACTGCGCAATTACATATCATGAAGCTCCACTACAGTGCGCTTGAATCGAGATTTCATTCGTTTGAATTCCATCGCCTTCAGTGCTGAAAAGCACAAAGCCTGTCCTGTAGACCGTTGATGGTCAGCATACTGCAAACTCAAACACAGCAAACTGAAAATACAACACGAACACCAGAAGCCGTCTATTGACCGGTGGCTAGAACGCCCACTTTGTCACGTTTAATTTACCGCGAGTAGCTCAGTGCAATTTGTGGTTATCAGTTGTGACATTTCCATGGAGAGAATGAAACTTTACCACACCGCAAACTTTCTCATCAAAGGTTTTTGCTTTTGTCTGTATAAGCTCAGTGGCTTATGAATAGGAATGATAAATGGAATTTAAAATAAGATCATGATTTTAAAATGCCCTACGACGCATTACCTGGGAATGCAACAAATGTATCAGGTGCATATAAAATTATGAAATGAAGATTCTGATTTTCCTCACACAATCTAACTCGAAACAATTTGAAATCGACATTTGTGGACTACATCAAGTTCAGACCTTAAATTATAAGAAAAATAAAACGAAGACGGGAAAAGATGAAGAATTTGCTTCTTACTTTCTTGATAGTGATGGTTCCCTATTCTAGAGTCAATGATATTGATCATGCACCCTAGATTGCCCAAATTAAGCACATCAAGGTCAATTAAAACATTCGAAAATGTTTTCTTCAGTAGTCCCTTTACTGGGATGGATTGACAAGATTGTCAGATTGTGAGAATCACTTTGGCAGAGATTTAAGTCATGTGCACTGCCACTCACCTTTGAAGGAGAGTAATAAGATTAGTTTTATTTCCCATGGGTGTAAACCCACTTCATCATCTCTGAAATATAATAAATCTGATACATTCTGCATTATGTCCTGCTTCAAATGTGCACAGCACATTTTTCCCCTAGTGTACAAGTGGGCAATAATGACACCTGTCCATGCAATCAAAATTTCACTTTTCATAATTGCTTTTTTCTCTCATATTTTGGTCTTAACACAACCTAACCAATAAGTATTATTACTCCATTTAGCTGTGGCCTCTCCCCGGCATGGGCAATCATTGCTAGCACACGAGCAGTTAGGAGAAGCTGACTTCCCTGACAATTGGGCAGCAGTAGGGCATACAATCCAATAAATCAAAGACGGCTCACCTTTAAAGCTATATTCTCAAACATCAAACATAGATTTCTTTCATGCATAAAGATACCGGAATAGCAAATAGCACAGTCGCGAGCGTGAATTCAGACTGAATGTCATGGAGGACAAGTTCAACCCTACCACACGCAGTGAAACATAAAAAAGGATGTAGCTCATGCGTAGTGATCCAGAAGTTGTACGAGCTTGTTTGAATCCATGAATTTTTCAAAATTTCACTCTGGCGCACAAACGTTCACTCCGTTATTTTCAATCTGCGATGTAGCGGAAATGGAAAAAAGAAAAATATATCGTATTCAAAAAGTATACATCCAACTTCTTTTTGATTTCGTTGAATGTGAAAAGGATTTGCTATACAAAGGGCAATGCACAAGTGTTTCGCCCACACAGCGGTGAACTGACATCGTAATAACGAATAAAAACCCAAAGATAAAGTTGCACCAGGCATTCAATCGTTATTTTTACATATTTGGAGGCGAAACGGGTTATTGATCACCCTGTAGATAGAGGACCAATCCAAGTGGAATGAGCTCCAGGGGCACAACAGGAAATGAACGGAGAATCAATTCACAACAGCGGATATTTTCAGGCATCAACTGACAACATTGTCAAGCCAGCACTTCTCTCATCCCCATCGTAACCCTTCTGGAAAATCTGGAAGATGATCGAAAATTCAATTTCCAACCGCCATGTTGAAGTATTTTGGGCCGATAACGCAATAAATGGCGGTGTTAAATAACTGACGCTGGGGAAACCAGAAGTTATTTGTAGGACGCAACTCGTTTATCTCTTGACAGGTTGCATGTGTTGTTACCGAAAAACGAAAATGACATCTGCCAACTGTCAAGTTTCCAGAAAGGAGGCTCTGTCTTCAGGGAGGAGGAAATACTGAAGGGGAATTCGCCATGTTCGAGCAATTTAGCGTTAAAAGCATCAAACATCAGCCAAATATCAATAAGTGAGTGGGATATGGGCATTTGCCTCACTAAGTAAAAGCAAGTAGGAACGAGAAAAAAATCGCTAAAATGCGAAATAGCCTTTGGGAATTGCGCCCGAACGACCTACTAGGGATACAACTGACTCGAGAAGAGGAAATCGACATTTTAAAATTGATAAAGATGAAAATAGAATGTAAAATAGTACATTTTAAATTTGTGAAACGTACATGTGCTGTTAAAACTAAAGACTACAGTGTGTTTACATTACCGTGATATAAGTTTGTCAGACCCTTAAACTCCCTTAAACTTCACTTGACTCGAGTATACTTGATTTGAGAATCGGCGTGGGACTCGGATGTACATTAGGTTGGAATTCACATGTGACATTATGCGACAAATAAATATCATATCATATCATATCATGTAAGTGGTAGTCTGAAGGTCATGATGCATGATCGTTTTATGTTTCATTTCCAGAAATCAAATAAGTCGCTGACACCATTGTCATTTTCACAGGGTATGACTTTCAATTTTAGATGTTTAATAATGGTTTTGTATATATCAGGAATGTGGACCTTCTAGAAATTGACATTTTTTGCTCGATGGAACCAAAATGAAAACCAATATAAGAAAGTTGTGTAAAGGAAAGGAATTGTTAAAGCAAACTTGCGGAGAAATCCGATATAATAATATATTTTTTTGCTCGAGCAGCATTTCCAAGTTTCCCCAAATAAATTCACTATTACGTCAAGTCCATTGCAATATAAAAGAACGCTTAGCCAGAAAGGCTTGATGGAGCATTTGCATGCATCATTGCAGAAATTGTCAATTGTCATCATTTCTATGGGAGCAACCATAAATTACCGACTTATATTGTCGGACGTGTCGCGCATGCGCTTTTGATGTCAGAGCTAGAGTGATGATGAAAGTAGGTCGTTCATCGATTCTCAGGACGAGAATGGCGAAAGTCGCCCATTTACCTAATACCTTACATTCGGAGAAGTTTAAAGGATTTACAGGGTCTTTTTAGTCCTCGCCTATACGACTTTAGAGTCTTAGGCGACTTACAATGTATACTGTAGGCCCTGCTGGTGCGTATGCAAAATGACACACATTGAATTCGTCTTCCAGAACCATCACAAAAGAACTGAAGAAATACAAAAAGTATAAATGGAGTCTAGGATAAGGAGTAAAAGCATAATAAGCTAGGGCTCTGCTCGAGAACCTGCATAAAATGACTAGAGATGAAGCTGGGCATCTGTGTGACAGTGTAATCCTTCCATTAACTTCATAGTGTGTCATCATAATAGTTATACCTTCATTGCAAGAATTCTTTAAAAAAAAAACTGTTCGAGTTAGAAGGCTCAAATGTTATAAAAAGGCAGAAGAACCCCTAGTTTATATTTCATGTACAGTAATTGGTTCACATGGCGTACCAGCAGTAAGCTCTGTTGTCTATGCAGGAAAAACGGTACTTGTCCATTAAGGGAACTACCTGTTATGTTAGGGTAGGTTAGGTTAGGTTAGGTTTGGTTAGGTTTTTGAGCATTTATACCTACCCTAACCTTACATAACCTAACCTAACCTAACCTAACCTAACCTAACCTACCCTAACATAATATGTAGTTCCCTTAATGGACAAGTACCGGAAAAACTAATGTATTTTCGTGTACTGTTTTATCAAGATATGAAATCTCTGATCAGTTGTAAGCACGATTTCATAAGATAATAAAAATCAAAAGTGGAAATTTTTCTACACTATTTCAGGGAAATTATTTCACATAGGAAATTATTCGAGGGTATTCGCAACAATTCATCAAACCTGATTTACCAAAAACTAGAAATAAATTCCCAGAAATGTTTGCTAGTCCCAAATCAACCGTACATATATTCAGATATACAACTCCTCTGCAACTTTTAAATTGGTGATTGTTGCCTATCACAAACGGTTAAGAAGATAGTAGTCGATTAACCACGAATAAGACGCCATAGGTCGGAGTCACCACCTGCCACTTTCGTCAACCAATTCAATTCAACTCAGTACCCTACGATCAATATGTGATAGGGGGAGGGAGAGGGGGTAACCCACCATCATTGCAATGCTTCCACCAAATATTTAAGATATTTAACTAGTTACAATCTCGTGTTTTACCCTGTATAGATGGCGATGGGAATGCCCAATAATTGCATTTTAAATAAAATCTGCGCATCATTTACTGTGTATTTCACTCCCTCGTCACGTTTCTTAGCTGCCTATTTCGTTTTATGAATCGTTGCAGCCGTGAGTGAATGAAACATTCGGAAAAAATGTTTTGAATTGCTGGAATTATTATTTAAAAAGCTGAGCTTAGCGAAGGGAGCACACTTTTTAAATAATCCTCGACTCAAGTAGATCCCCCTAAAGCACCTCCGTAATCAAGTCGTGTTACGCGTAATGGAGCCATTGAGCTTGATGGAGAGTGCGCTGAAATCCTCGCATGATCCTTAATTATGGTGCTCCAGAGATGGTTATTCTGGAAGACTTAAGCGAATAAGCCGTGCGTTCATAATGGCCAGATTAGTAATCTACAGGCGGAATCTGCAATGTGGCATCCATTCAGGACACAAATTCCTCAAAAATAGCGAGGAGACTACGAACGACCATGAGACTAAATGGTAATGGAAGCAGAATCATTAGCAGAAAGTCCACGAACCATGGGGAATGTGCAGCGAGATGGTCACAAGGTCAAGAATGTGTATGGGTCTCAACAGCTAGGTAAAAGCTCATCCCCCTATGGGGCCAAAATCCTTCAGAGTTGATACAAATTAATAAAACATGGCAGAATTTGCTCGAAATTTTCGTTCTATAAATACAGCACGATTCCACTCATCCATCAACAGATGGCGCGTATAATGTTGCATCTCATGTCACAAAGTACCTCAATGTGGAACCGCTCTCTTAGTAATTTAATATTTTATGACGAGCGCAACACGATGCTTATAATTAAAAACTGGGAGAGGCTTTGCAGGGTCATGCCAAGAACAGCCCTAGGAAAATGCAGAGTTCAGAATGTTGCAAAATTTGTAACGAACCCCAAAATCAGCATGCAACAAGCGTGCGATGCATTCTCAGAAAGCTCACCTTTATAAAATAAGACCGTGAATCCAGCTAACCCTAGGGGCTTCGAATAAACCCCAGAAAATCTAATCAACTAGACGAAGGTTAATACCCCGTTGTTATTCCTGTTTGATATGGAGTTTGTAGCATACAGCAATGTATTAATGCACGATGAAAAGTGAAGTTTCGCTATGATAATGCTCAGTAAGGTCGAGTTGCGAAGTAGCCAAACACGGATGCTTTTACGCCACTAATGTGCACCAACCTGACAACACCCATTAATTTGCCTTAATCACCTTCAATAGGGAGATAGCCATTCAACTAGGGCGGTTAAATGCGCTCCAATTTGACGATAAACACTTGAACCCTACTTTCAGAAACAGGGCCTCAGAAATAGCAATGTACAGTGTACATGTAGCCTACTGGTCGATTAAATTAAATCTTGTCGCCAACGAGCGAAAATTTTAACACCCATTTTAAAAAGCGAGGAAGTAGTTGAAAACTTAAGCGTGGCATTTTAATATCCTGTACTTTATTTTACTCTTACTTTTCCTTCCTTTTTGCTGACTTTTGCTTAGCATTGTTGTACAGGCCTACTTCATTATATTTAACTTATCCCTTTTGTTTGCAGCAATTTTTTTGCACATTCTGTACATTTCATTAACTTTCTACTTTCATTCTTCCTTACTCATTTGCCGTAGCATTTTTGTACTTACGGTACATTTTTGTACATCTTTTGTACAGTTTTGTATTTGGGTTTGTACTTGGGAACATTTTGCACATTTTAACACCCACCGCATGGTACATCAGTGATCATTATTGATGTAACGATGTTAGAGGGGAAATAGTCAGTACATGTACACCATGTACAACGTGATCATAAAGTCCAACCCTCATTACAAAAATTATTCAAAAACTTGTTTCAAGTTCTTTTAAATTCATTGTGATAATGAGGGTATTTCGGATACGGATCCATTCGAATTTACTGCTCTTGCATCAACGTCGCTGAGCGTTTGCTTTAAAAATTAGCTGAATTTACCAAATGTGGAGACGTGACACCCCGGGGAATGACCGGATTTCAAACAACATTAATTGGCGATGACATGGCGTAATGATCAAAAAGCGCTGCTTAATTAAATAGCGTTTCATCTTGCCCGATACGTTGCAGGCAGATAAAAATTTTAACATTTATGTATTCTTGGAGAATGGAATCACCCTTTCCACCCTATTTAATTGTCCCAATCTATTAGTCGTGGATAGCTTGGCATTTGGCATCCTTGATAAGACGTTTAGACTGTACTACACATTAAACCCATGCTCCACCATATACAGTGTAGACACTATGAGAAAGTGGGCTTCTCCTATCGGCTCATAGGCTGGTAATGACTGCCAGGCAGTGGGACAGCTAAATAAATAGCATTTTTTTTTTGTTAGTTTTGGTTCGGTTGGTGAGGTTAAAGACAAACAGGTGTCATTCCAGTATATTAGATAACTAGGTTCGAAAACATATAATGTACAGGATTTTCTGACATTAGGAACAGGGTGTAGTCTGTAGTATACACAAAGTTTGCGTGAAGTATCTGTGTAATATCAGTCCATAGGTGGCGCTCGAGTGTTCGTCATGCGTAGCAAGCAAAAGCATTATGGGCGACTAATGGATAACGATCGTAGCTAAATGAGAAGCATTAATGGTCTTAAATTTAAGTTTGATAAATGACCAGTCTTGAGCTGTTGTTAGCTGGGAATTCAATTGAAACATCGAAAGATTTCAGTAGGTCATTAATATTCGTGAAAGGAACTAACGAATGGTGGTGTGGGGAAATTTTTACTCGGCTCTAACATGCTGCCACGCAAAAGGTGATAACATTATGGACATACGCAAATTGTCATAAATTTTCTGTAAGTTACGTCCTCATGTAAATATGTTTTACATGTACATATCACACCTATTTTGTTGAGTTTAGATGTGATGTCACTGAAAATTGCACGGAAACAGTTTAAACAGGCTTGACTTGTGATGAGGGCGTGACTTCCTGTTTAATGTTTTCGTAGTAAATCTAAAACCAGATGCAGCGAATTGAAAATTGATCAGGAAAATATGACATATGTGCCTGGTTTTAGAAAACTTAAGACCACACACCCCAAGGTGCATGCTGCTTTTTAATGAAGCAGAGGATTTCAGGTGGTTTGAAAGATGTCACTACCAGGTGACAAACTCCCATCTTCAGTGACTTGACGTCAGGGTGCTTTACTTAAGATGAGCCAAAGCCTGCATGTAAACGGTGTGTTAGTTAGCGCATGAGTATTCTAATATTAACTCCCAAGACAATGTCATCTTCAAAAACTGTCACCGTCGAAATTCAATAGCCTAGGATGAAATCGATTTATGGTCATCTGACATCGTTTGAAATAATCTCAGCCGAGAATCCCAATTTCTACGAACTATTTTTAGCTTTTTTTGCGCGGTTTGGAAATTAGTCGAAATAATGGGAAAGGGGAGTTCGTTCGAATCACATTACGAGTTCTTCTAGCTGATGACCCTTGAAAACGACATTCAGGTATCCTGACGTCACTCGAGTGGCCCTTTAATTCGGTTGTTTTGAAATCAAATTGAATTAGAATCGGTGCCAGCTTGGAGTTTTCTGGCAAAGTCAGCTTTTGCAAAGGTCGTAACAACAGCTTGTACTCGAAATAAAGAAAAACGACGCAATTATGACTTTCCCCTCACTTTTTTTTGGCAAAATAGCTTACATTTTTGGCTCTCATCAAAAAAGCACCGTGTCATCTAAAGGACAATTACGTTATAAAAACTAATGCATTTTGAGCGTTTTTGGACAAAGGATCATAACAAAATTTTCATCTCACAGAGCCCATATTTCTCCCTCATTGACAAGATACAGGGTGTTAAAAGGCAATAAAATTAGGATGGTATTTTTTTCCAAATTGTAAAATACCTAGTGCATGCGTGAACATTTACTAAACCTCTCGTTTGACAAAAACCTTATATCAAACTTCAGTCAGCTTTGAATAGTCTGGTTTTTGATTGATGAAGTCATCGATTATTTATAGAATAATATTTATTCGTCGCCGGTTTCCAACGTGAATTCGCCTCAACTCGACATCAAAGAGGATGACTAATAATTTATCATGCATTCAAATAAACAGCACTTATCAGAAATTAAACTAGGCCTACGGGGACCAACGCTGGTTGATGCCACATGGTGTCACGCCAGTTACAATGATTTGCACTTATTAATTCACCGAAATATACGCTAATAGTGTATTTGGATAATTTAAATCAGGCTTTATTAAACGAGCCTAATGTTCACTTCCAGCCTCCATGTCATCGAAAACGAGACCAACCTATGTGAAAAAGCATTTCTAACGAGATTCTATAAGCTTGTTATAGTTTAGCGTTTTATATTTTTTTAAGGTAATAAATTTAGATAAGAATGAAATTTTTTATCCATATATCAATTATCCATATATAAATTTAACTTCATGATGAGTAGTGTACGTAATATTAAAGACAATCTGGACTCTTGTTAAGATTTCAACCACACCTACGCTATTACATTATCTGGCATACAACAGCATTAATCTGTGAGAGCTAGAACAGGTGTCCTTCTTGCATTCTACACTGTAAGCAAATAGGATCGAATCTTGGGAATCATTGGGGATTAAACACTGGATGCACATTTAGAGCATGGCATAATCTGCATGTAGTACATGTACATGTATATAACCGTTTATATTTACGATAACTGCTCCATAAAATGCTTGCAACCCTTTCATTACTACATACACGACCTTTGTTAGAAATGAAGGCCAAATCTATCATTTCTGAGCTCATAGTTTAAATTTTGCCCAATTCGGTGTTTTTGTCAATGATTACTGTACGTCACCATTTTGGGAGTGGGGTTGACAATGATTGTGGCTGACACAATGGTGTGGACCTTCAAAAAATACGATTTCATGACGACATAGAACTTGAACATGTTATTTACAAATAATCCCACTTTTCACTAATGGATGCACAACAATGTTACAAGGTTAGAAAAGCGCGGAGGCACTTTGACCTTCAGATTCCAGGCAAGCATGGCCTTAGACAGACCATAGGCTTACTGACCAATTTGATGCTCGTGATTGTTACGACATCATTATGCATTTTATACGTAATTAATAAAGTGCATGACTCTTACCTTTGTATATTTCTGCCAACGCGACGATTCCATCGCAGCACCAATAGAGCAGGAGAGAGTACATGAACTTTCCGCTGATGGTCGACATATAATCGTCGCATATTAATCCCCATTCAAATGGCTCGCAGCTGGTGCGACGGACTTTGTCGCATTTGAAACGCCAAATGCGACCACGCAGATGGATCCATGTTGTCGTTTTTTTTGGGCAGCGTTTTTCGTGCTGGCCGCCAGCGAATGATTGGAACCGTTGACGTCGAGCCTGACGACCAATCAGAGATCGTCGAGCTCGAAGCGACGGACGATCGTCGCGCCATCTAGCCATCGATCGAGGAAACCTAGAAACCGACAATCCGAAATCAATAAGTCAAGAAAATCAATGAAAGTCAAGTTGACGCTATTTTTACCTTGCCTCGAGCTTACATTAATATCATCATCTATTAATTGTGTTTATGTGTCCAACAAACTTGGTTGAATTTTTTCCATCAGAATCTTAGATCACAACATCATTGTAAGGACGCCAGGGCTGGACAGGGAAATTACTTTGTCCCAGCAAATAGATACAAAAAGTGTGCCCTGTTATATATCCAGTAGCAGCCAGGCCAGTCCAGCTCTGAGGGACGTTCAAGTACTGACATGATCTTAGGGGGTGTCAACCAAAAGTTGACTAATGATGTCATCATTGCCATTCATTAAATCATTGGGTTAATCATCTATTAGATCACAAATGATGTATTTTAGCACACAATTTTACCAAATGTATACGTAGCATTTGTAATATTTGAATGTAGTATTTCATGCAAAACTGAATCAAGAGAGAAAGCAAAATACTGACAAGATTTGACCAACCCCTCCCCCCTCCAAGATAATTCCAACATTCCAACATGTACTTGCATGTACAGTGTACATGTGTAATAAGCCCAGGCCTGACCAACGAGCACTTCAGGGAACCAATGCAATACTCGACTAACCAAAATGGTATCCAAAATGTTAGAGAAAGCAAAATACTCACACGATTTTGCCAACCTTTCCCCCTCCATTCCAAGATGATTCCAACATTCCAACATGTACATGTACAGGTACAGGTACTTGCATGCACATGTGTAAGCCCCTGGCCAAACGAGCACTTCAGGGAACCAATGCTATACTCGACTAACCAAATTATTTGAAGAAGCTTACTGTATATGGCCAGCCTTTTTCATTGATTCTTAAAAACAGTGTTTTAAAAATAAAAACTGCTAGATTTTAAAACAAAGACCACTTGTTGATTGACTCAAAAGCCTCAACCACAAAGACAACAAGGCATACCCAAATTCAACGCCAAAACATCAGTTATTTAGTTCTGCGATACACTGCGATCAACCTTACAAATATTTAGCAAACCAAAAATTAAACGAATTCGTGTACCTTTTCTCAGTCTCGGACTTCGTAGACGGTTGTAAATGAAAAACAATACAGCGTTCCATCCCACACGAAATCGTCCATCTTGTTTAGAACTGTCCATGCATCACTTTGAATTATAGAACTGTAGATGGCGCTCTTAATACGTGAGGTCGTCCTACAGCGCTTCAGCTAAGTGCGATACACGTTGCTAAAATAAACATACAAATAGCGCTCATTTTTAATGAACATTTATTTTTTTCCTAAAAAGCACGAAAGAGTCGTAGAAACACGGCAAGGAAAAAGAAATTGAAACGTAAAATAAAATAAATCACGTACAGATATAATTATAACGACACATTTACACGTTTCGAGAAGAAAGAAAACAATGAATTTACAGGTGGAAAGTAAAGGAAGTACAGTATAAGAAGAAGAAATATAAAACGTTTGCGAAGAAATGATGAAGAAAAAGTGCAAAACTTGCTTTGAAATACATATATAGCCTAAACACGCATCCTTTTCAGACAAGAAATCATATCGAGGACGCTAGGAGCGGAAGCCATGGGTTTTACTCACCTCCTGGAAAAATAGGAAACCGATTGAAACCACCTGAAAGCAAAGGGATAATATTCGTGAATTGCAAACTTTGGTACCAAAAATTAAACATTTCTTAGTTTTAAAGTTTATTTTGCCAGACGTACATGTATTACGTCATCATCTAAGTGGGACCCAATAAACGTTCTCATATTATAAAGCAGAATAAATTTAAGGTTGCTCTGAAACAATGTGATAAATGAAAAATGTGATTTTGTTTAGATCTACACTAAATTGTGGCGCAAAAATTAAACACTGCAAAACGATGCTAAGTAAATCGCCATGATTGTGGACATCGGGGTTTATTTAAGAGTATTTTAATTGAGGTATTATGAATAGCATGTTCAAGAATTAATTAACAATTAGTGTTCGATCATAAAGGGCGTTTCACTGGTTTGGGATCACAGGTCACTCACAATGTTAGCTTGCTTAAGCCCTTTCCAAGCAAGGGTCAAGTAAACGGCGCAACGTCACAACATCAACCGTTACATTAAATACGTGACGTCACAACATCGACAACATCGTTAAATACAGACGTCACAACTTTCAAAGAGTTCATTTCGATTTAGTAGAAAGTGGAAACAGCGCCACTCACCAGGAAGAATGTAAAAGTTTTTTTGACTTTTTTAAATTATTGTTTCACCAAACTGCGATTAACGTACTGGGCATATTTTTCCAATTGTTTTCCAAAACTATGTTCCTCACCGTTTCATGAAAAAGACAATAGGATTGAAATTCCCGCAAAAAAATAATAATGAAGAAAACTAGCAATAATCGTTAGAAATGGCATTTACAATGAATTAATATACAAGTAAAACACTTTTTGTAGATGGGGCCCTGAAATAGTCGAGTGAAACATCGTGTTTGCGAAACAGGTTCAAATAAACATTTTCATAGGTTTTTTGGAGTTTTGCTGGCGATTTAAACTTTTGTTCAATTGCATGGATAGGAACATCGTATCAACAAACTAGTCTCTCAAGCTTCTCAACATAACCCATTTTTCTTCGTTTTTCTCGTCGATATCGTACAAAATTATGCGTAAGCAAACAGGAAATACGAGTTAATGAGTATTATTATCAGCACAAAAGCAAGTGGACAGCCCTTTGAAAATATTGAAAACTTTTGGAGACTTTTGCTTCCAACAAATACAGTATGTTATGTACAAATAGTAAGAACTGATGCCTTAATTTCCAGATGTTTAAAGCACAATTTCATAAAAGATGAGGAATGTGCGAACCTGATGAATCTTTGGGAAAGCTGTGAAGAATTTAGGTTTCCATGTCATGAAACTGAATGGTACTTTGTTAGAAAACTTGAAAACAAACACCCCACAGCTATTCCTCTGATTCATCAACTCCTTACATATCTTATTTTTACGGAACAGTGCCCCGAATGCTATTTGCTATAATAAGTGAGCAAATATTACGATATTCTCGTAATTGGACTACGAGGGATTTTTTTTTTGTAAACAAAAAATAATGTCGTCGTCCACTGTGCATGATTTGGCTAAATGTGAAATGAAACAAAACTACGTATAAAACGAACAAAACACCACATGAAATAATAAAAACATCGTAGAATCCATTAAACAATCACATATACATATATGTGTAAACGTTCATATATAGTTTAGCCTCTTTATGCAAACCCAAATCACTCTTGTAATCCTCATCTGGTAAAGCGCCCATTCAACTCGGATTAAAACCGAGGCATTAAACGTACAAACTCAATCAGGTACTTTTGAAAAACAACCATCCCGTCAGAGCATCCACGCCGAACTCACTTAAGTCGTTTCCGGTAATTGTAAAAGGACTGGATACATTCACATTCAAAAACAATTCATTCGTATGTAGGTATGTAGCGAACAAAAGCGGAGCAAGCGCGACCTGTGGCGCACTTGGAACGACACCCTATGAACAGTTAGTCAAAGTCAGAAATCAAGCTGTGTTTTCAATGATATTGTTAGTAGAATAACTGAAATGTTGAAACGTACGAGGGATGTTCAATATGTTTCCGGAATCAACTTATTTCAAATTACATACAGTCGTTCTTTTCTTTTTTCTTTTTTTTAAAAAAAAAGCATCATTACATCATAACGGAAACATATTGAATACCCCAAAGTAATAATTAAATGTGAGAAAATTACTTGGAAACTGCTTAATATAAATGAGCTGGTTGAGTGATGAGCAGTCGGACAACCATCAGAATTAGTCTAGACTAAGTCACTTCTTAATCTAGCGGTATTTGCCTCAAGTAGTTTTCAAGCAGTGTCCACATTTTTCTCGAATTGCTAGTTTCGTCATAATCAAGTTTTTAGTTCATCAACTGAGTAGGAACCCGGTCTTTAACACGGTTTTTAAAGCGTTAAGCTGGAAAAACAATAAATAAAAGCGTATCGTTATATTAATTTCAAATTTAAAAACATATCTCAATGACCATAAAGCGTAAAAGGCTAAGCAAAAGAATAATTTAGATATCTCACAAACTTTTGACTCCCATGTACACGCACCTCTCTTAATGCTGGTCATTTCACTCCTCCCCATTACATTTATTTGGAGATTAATAAGCTGTCTTCTCCAGATAAGCTGAACAGGGGTTTGTGCGACCGCTCACTCTCGAAACTACCTGTTAACTTAACGAAGCAATTGAGAAATAATAAATAACCAGGGTGATGTCTTGGAGAGGAGGTACGTGATTTCTTCAACTGTTCAATAAGCTCAGGAAACCCAACCATTCTACATTTATGGAGATAAAAGCTCGATAAAATGAGAAAGAAGTTCGATTAACTTTCGAGAGTTTTCCGAAAACAATGAAAACGTGGAATGTTAGACAATGATCGACGGACCATTTAAAAAAATTACAATTTTCAAATAAAAACGTTATTTGGCGATGAGGATATCATAATATTCATACAGAAGAATCAAAGCGTTGAATTACATGTTTTTCCATGCTGAAAGTATTCATAAACCACTGTTTAAAACTACGAAAAAAATTCTAAAAAATACCGCATTGACAGACAGTCCAAAACATTGCAGAACAAAACTAATAACTAAACCAAAGCCATTTTGATTTGTCATGCATCAGTATTTTTCTACTTATCTGGTCAAAGATATTTGACCAAATCAGAAATTTACATATACTTCCAGAGTGTAACAAATGAAAAAACAACGATTTGTTCCTTCTAAATTTCTTCAAATTTACCATCGCATCTTTAAATTTTCAGCAAATATCCCACAAGCATAGCGGAGGTTGAATTTCGCATATAAATCAAATTTTGAAATCAATCGAAGGATTCAAAAATGTTAAATTTTTAGTAAATGGCCTATCACGAGAGCTAACAATCAAAGACGGAAGGACTTCAGGCGCCAGGTTTCAAGCCCCATTTCTTTAAATATAACAATCACAATAGGTATAATTTTATATATAATATATGTGTATATAGATATTTGCTTATATACAATGTGTAAATAGGATGCTCGCAACTAGGAAGCAAAAGAGGGCCGAGAAAGAAACCGCCTTTCTTAGCATCTACTATCCAGCAGCTATTTTGTTGCCATTCCAAAGTAGAGGAACAAATATAACAACAACAACATCAACAACAACGATAGATTGCCAACCATTAAGTCTTGCTTTTTAAATAAGCTCAGCTGCAGTTTTTCATCGTAAATTCCTCCATCGATTAAGCAGGCTCTTCAAGAAGCCTTTCAAAATGGCCGTTGCAAGTGCAGACACATTCCGGCACATTTACGGCTCATTACCTATAAGTATGCACGCCGGGAAGGAGCAACACTTAGTGAGCGATTGTGACACACACGTAGTTGCTCGTTTCCTGCTTAGTTTGCCACCAGTTGCCATCACGCAATTACAGCAGCGAGCATAGAACGAGTGAAAAATGTCCATGACCCGGCAGGGGTCATACGTTATCATGAAAGAGTAGCAGCCAACATTCACACAGGAGTATGAGTAAATAATTAAAACGAAAAACGACGAACGGGGCGTAAAGGTGTCGGAAACTGACTAACAATTAGCTCGCTTCACCTCGTAAATGTTTTTCTTCAGCGCTGTCGCACATCGGCCACGCTCATAATCTTCAATTTCTCCTCAGTCGATGGGCCGCGAGTCCGGATGGTTGTTCACGTCTCGATTATCACCATCGTGATTATCGTGAATAATGACAAAAAAATCTCCCCCTGAGGTAGACTATTGTAACTCTACAAAAAACGTCTGCAAAACAGACAAACCACATAAAGCGTCCTACGTTGTAGACGGAGCCAGCACTGTCCATCAAGCGCCGTGCTTGCCCTTGTGACGCCAAGAACGAGAAAGACTAGGCCCATGGCTAAACCCATCTGAAACATGGCAGAGCCAAGTTCATGTTAACTTCGACGTGTGAGCAAGAGTTTGGAAGGAAAGATTTTTGAAAAATGTCTTACCTGAACACTTTGGACAACATTCATTGTCGCTTATAACCTTGTTCTGACATTTTAGATGAGGACATTTGGGCTTCCTGCATTTTGCCTCTCCATCCTAAATACGACAAATGCTGTGTTACGCTTTGCAAAGCACAGAAAACTCTTCAGACATAGTAATTCTTCGAAAAGCAGCTTGTTACCTTGCAGCGGCACTTGACGCAAAGCATTTCACCGAAAGGCTGAACTCTTGGATGCCATTCCTTGCCATTTTGTATTACTTGCTTTCCAAATTTGCAACCTGGAGATAAAATGAATTTTTCGTGAATTGATAAAATTAACTTATCGACGCAATAAAAAAGGAGTTTTCTCTGAAAAGAAGCGGAACAAATTTCCCGCATACCTCCTTCATCGAGAATTTCCTGATCACTTTTGTTTCTGCCTTGATCCGCTTGACCCATATTCGGTGTCTCAACCTTGTTACCTAGGATAACACGACCAATAAATAACCTCGAATTTGTATTTTTCTCATCATTGGCCCTTTGTTTACTTACTAGGGGGGCAAACTTTGCAGCATGCTCTGTCGTTTTCCCGGTAGGCATCCTTGTCTGGACAGCTCAACTGCGGACAAATGGTTTGGTTGCAAACGACTTGTAGATTAGCAGCCTGCAGAAGAATGCATTCATTGGTAAGCATGTCTGGGTCAATAATATTTTTTATTTCCCAAATAAAGCAACAACTTACGTTGCAGGTGCATATAGCGCATCGACTAAATCCAAACGGATATATGTAGGGATGCCACGTGTGCCCAGCCCTATGAAACTTTTTATCACCATCAAAATAACAACCTAGAAAAGCACACAATCAGGATCTTGATGCGTGGCCAAGGAGGAAAAGGAAAGATATAAAGCGAAGTCAAACCTCTATTTGTCTCGTTCTCTCGGACATCGACAGCCGAGTTGTTACCTGCAGAAAATAACACGATATAAAAACTTCTAGTCAAGGTGATGGCGAATACGAGTAGATTTACAAAGACTTCCAGTTATTTACCAGGACATGAAGGACAACACTCGCCGGGGTATATCTTAGCATTTGAACAAGTGATTGTCGGGCACACTTCCGAGTCGCAAATGATTTTGCCCCGTTGACAGCTGCACATGACGCACACATTGCGCGACTGCGTCCACTGCGATGCATCGTCCACTAAACGACCCTCATGGAAGCATTTGAAGGGCTCGTACCCTATATCCTCCGGTTTAGGGGCATCCCCGGGTAAACCTGAACGATCCGGAAGACACTTCGATGGCACATGCAACTGAAACAATCGACAGCGTGTTATCAATGTCACGAGCAGCTTTGATGACCCTCTGAATGACAATGCAAAGGCAATGCTCTTACGTTGTGGATTTGGCCACTTAAGTCAATCTGGTGGTGGATGTTGTTGACGGTGGACACATTCATGGACACGTGAAAAACAGCATTACCAGAGGTTAAGAGCGCAAAATCGGGGCCTTCGAGATCGCTCGAGTCCTCGTCAATCTCGGTGCCGCTGAAGTCCACCCTCAGCAGCGGCTCTCTCAAAATGTCCGATGCCGCGCTGCTATCCACAACTTCCACAAATCCAAGTTCCTGCGCGTCCTTCTTGCTGGATTTCTTGTTTCTCACGCCGCTCACCACAGCCTCGAAGTACAGGTGGCAGGTGCTGTCCACGGCCATCCAGGCTTGTCCAGCAGCCATGCTGTTGCTGCTCCTCAGCAGCAGAGGGAAATCGCCGCTATGGGCATTGCCGAAGAGCTGCTGCTTGACCAAGCCGCGCAAGTGGTTCGGATAACTATCGGTGCCGATGCGGATGTAAAATTCCTCTTGAATTAACGACTCGATGTCGCGGGCACTTAAGCGCGCCAGTGTGCCGTTGGCCTGCAGATAAATGAAAGCGGAACTTTAGGTCCCGTAGCAACATCGGGTGGGAAATTCAAAGTCTTAAACATTTGGATCATACCCAACCATTCTGGTATTCCGCCGTAAGGTCATACACCAAACGCCAGCGCTTCTTGTTTTGTGTCTCCAGCACGACTTCCCGCACTGGACTCATCAAACCAGTAACTTGTATCTAAAATTGGATGTCATTGAGCGTGCTTACATTTCTTGCAATGCCAGTGTTTTAAATGTTAAAACTACATTTCCACCAAGACTGCAACCATGAGCTCACCCTAAAAACAATGGATCCATCTTCGGACAGCAACATGACCGCCTGTCCAGCTCCTGGATTGGGCGGGATGTCATCGTCTGTGGAGTCCGCAGCAGCAGACAACACTGCATGATAGACTGAAAGTTAAATTGACGTTTTCAGCACTAATTCGAAAGAAAATTTCATGAAGTTCATGGATGGATCCAGGGAGGCAGACGGGAGATTATAAAAGTTTCCAAATGGCAGGATTACAGGAATTATTAGTGAAATACACAAAAATCACTGCATCTACATGCAAAGTTTATGTTAGGACAATGCGTAAAATCTATACCGTTGCAAGAGACTCTGGGAGATATGACTCCGGACAATCGGACTTCTGGCGAATGTTGCGGCGCAATGGATAGCAGCAGCTTGCCGCGGGTCATTTGACGGAAAACTTTGGCGTCAAAATTCATCTTAAACTCGGTTGCCACGTTATCGTAGGAAGGCTGAAAACAGAAACATTTGCATAAAGATACAAATTTGAAGTCAATGCCGTCAACGTTGGTCTTAAAGCAAAGTTACCTGCAATGGCAAAGAACACGTCTTGGAAAACCGTACACCGCACATGTATTTCACCATAAAACATATATTTTTCAAATTTACCCTAAACAACCCCTTGCATTGTGCCCTGCTCCAAATGGGCACAAAATCATGTATTCCTATTTAAATATTTGTCTATTGATCAGTATTATTTTTGGTTTCTCTTGTTTTTTGATTTTTTTCAGTATTGTTTTTCTTTTTTTTTTACATTTTAGGTTTTTGTGCGGCAATTTATGTTCTGTTGTTTTTGTGCTTAACCTTACCTAACTTACCCTACCCTAAATTTTCCACAACTAACTTAAAACGCGATTTCTGTTATTATCTGTCCCTGAAGGGAGGCAATCACTGCCAGCCTGCGATCCATTAGGAGAAAATCACTCTCAGGGGGTTATGACGTATGGTCAGTTTTAAGGCATATTGTCTTTACACCTTTAGAGCGAATTTAAGCACATTATCATTTAACATCTAATAGTGGTAAATCACTTATTTTATAATGTCCTTTCATTAAAACAGGTTTGCCTTTGGAAGATTCTACTATTCCAGGTATTCACTTTACGATACGTTGCATGGACTCTCAAATGGTCAAATGATGCTTGCTGGGGTACATGGTGTTAAGTTTTGAAGTAAAATTTTTCTTACTTTCAGAATGGAAACTGGGACGAGAGCCTCCTCAATGACATTGTCATCCGTGTCGTCCCTCTGGATGGATTCGAGCCGAACGCTGACATAAACGATGCCGTCTTTTCCATCTAAGTCGCAGCGAAGAATTTATCAATAACTACTTCCATCGACTTTCTCAAAGACGAGATTGATGATGTTTCGCCCCTGAGACTTACTTAGTTCCGGGGTGAGGTTGTGAAAAATTAGCAGAAAATGGGCTACGTTGCTGGAGCTCAGCGTGGTGATGATGGCCATGCCGCCTCGCTTGGGGTCATCGGTGGTACCAGAGTTGGTCAGCAGCGTGCTGAAGGTTTCTGAAAACAGTAAACCTTGTTAGAAATGTTGTAGGATTATTTGATGAACAGCGTGGAAACTTGACAGTGATCCAGTTTTGCACCACGGTCAATGTTGGAGGACAATTTGGTGGGCATGGACCCAGAATGGATATGCAGTATGTAGCACCTTTTTTTCCAGCAGATATCTTGATGATCTGCCCAATCACGATACCATCGAGGAAGGTTTCGCTTATGAGCCGCACGTAAATGCCACCATCTTGCAGCTGCTTCCGGTAAACTCTGGGGATCTTGGGCCAAACACCGCAAATCTGAAATTTTTCATCAACGGCACGAGCTCGTCAGTTTCTCGATTTAAAATTGGCACAAAACTTCCGAAACATTTCTGCATTTCTGAGCCACCCACCTTATACGTGGTGTTATACAGGTGGCTGACATGGGCATCGTGCTCTTCCAGAATTGTACCTTTCTCGTCCGTAAAATGAACCTTGGAAGGCTGTTCTGGTCTACATTATAAAAACATGATAACGTTAATTTGAGTACGTATCTAAAAATCCAGTTGTCAGTGGGACACGAACACTTTTATAACCTATTTGAAACTAAGACATATCGATGCAAAAAAGTTAATGATCTTATGCTTTTAATAACTTTGTTTCTAACAAGAATATATGCGACTAATTTGATGAGATTAATTAGATAGTATAGATGTACGTTGTGCTCCTATCGAATCCTACAGATGAAACTAATGTAATGAAAGTTTTCGTAGGAACTAAAAGTTGTTTAATCACATTCCAAGTCTTCCATCACCAAAAGATGATATATGTGGTGCTTACCCTACGTACTGAACCGAATAATGGAGGTTGCGTTTATGTAGCACGAACCGTCCACTTGCCAGGGTCGGTGTTTGAGTCGATCCAGAGTCTTCTGAGATCAGCAAAGACGCATATTCTAAAGCACATAAAGAGTGCATTTTATTATTGTGAAAAAAAATGTTATCAACCACAGCAATACAAGTTCACTCAATGTTCTTTTTTCGAAAATAAAATTTATATGACATCGAAGGGCGTCAAATTGACAAGGCTGCACTTAAAACTTGGTAAATGAGTAGTTTGCTTTCAAACAACATATTCAATCTTAGGGGCCGTGCATAAAATGCGTCCCTATGGCTAGTCATGGAAGATGGAGCATTTCACTGAGTTACAAATATGGAGTACATGTACTTGTATATACAGAAGTCTACTCTGTATATAACACAACATCGCTTCAACTTGCAATCCAGTATCAAGAATGTCACCTGTCCTAGCTGTCCTAAGTGTTTCATTTATTTATTTAATGATTTGTTCGCATTTATCCTATCCTAAACTCAGATTCAAATATAATTTTTTATTTAGCTGCCCTAACGTTAGGCAACCACTGCCAGCCTACGACCAGTTAGGGGAAGCCCCAGATTCTCATCGTTTCAATGCTAGATGCCAGCAGCAGGGCATATTCCATAGTAACACCATGTTATTCAGCCCAAACACATTTGAAAACACATTCGCGTTCCCAACCGCCATAATCGAGCGTGACCTTTCAACCCAAAACATTTACAGTCGGTCGTTAGTAATAAAGGGCATTTTTGTGCAGACTTGTATAAGTTGTTTGGATGAAATTCTAGATGTGTTTTCTTTCTGGAATCACCGGAAGACCCCCGCCTGTGCGGGCTGATTTATTCCAGACAAATTTATTAAACAGCTTAAGGTGTAGGTCTAGGTTGTCCTGCTGGAAGCGTTAATTTCACCTAGGGGAGATGCAAATAAAATCCGACAGATTTGTTGGCCAAACTCACCTCCATCACTCCTAAGCTTAATTCTATAGTTTAGTGTGTTTCAGGGGAGTGTGGGAACGAAAAGTTCGTAAATTTCAAGAGGGAATCCGGGCTCAGACATTGAGCAGGATCTGTTTGTTTCTCGAAAAAAATATATAAATACGAAAAATGCGAGGCGCTAATGCCAACCGTATGATATGTGCACTTCTGAGAGGTCAGAGTAGAGAGTAAAACGAGTAGAGAAGGTCAATGTTATCCTAGGCGCCATCTTCGTGCTAAAACTGAATGGCGACTTCGTGCGTGTATCTTAAAAAAATGTTTACAAATTAAGGACGTAATCACTCGTGTCACCAGATCCTTAATAAGAAAACACGACCCTGCCTGTTACGTCAACACGATCGGTGATTGAAAAAAATTAATGGAAATGATATCAATACTTGACACACACATTATCAATTGATTTTTTTCCCAAAACCCTTCTGGAAATCAAGACGAAACGTTTTAATAGTGTGCACGAAAGGTTCAAAATCAAAATTGGCGTTGTTGAACTGGTTGGTAGCGTTATACCATACTCCGAAATGCTCAGAGTTGTGCTACCTTTTCCCAATGATAACGCCATCCAGTGGTACTAGAATTAGCACGAATGGAGTTAGGAGGTGCTACAGTGCATGTCTAGGACAAATCAAGTTCCTTTCCCCAAACAGCTCATATTTTCGTATTATCTGCGGCTGATATTCTCGCCACCCTTTGCGTCCAATATCAATATAGCAATCAAAATGCTGAAATGGCCGAATATGGTCAACCGTCAAAGTGGTGGTAAGTTGTCATTTGACGGCTATATAAATATAATTACCAATCGCGGTCTCTTATCCACATCAAGGCGTCTGAGGACTGATTACCTCAAGATTATGGCGACTGGCGTTCAAGGCAAACTCCCAAATTGGCGCCACCTCAGGTGCGAGTGGCGATAAACAAACAAACTGGTGATTTATACCACAAACCGCAACACCAGCGAACCTTTAATTAATAGACGGTGGGGGCAATTCACAAATTACGAGATTATTAAGGGCGGGGACCGAGCCCTACTTCCTAAAGACGAACTTTCAAACCACCCTTGAGGTTCAGTGACTAACTAAATAACTACTCCAGATGGAATTTTTATCAAGTACTGTATTATTAAACTATTGTTAAACTTAGAACTGAGATCTATCTTATATGCTCATTAGTAACCAGTCAAACGATGCTTCGGATCCCAGAGATCAAGTACATGCATGTATAATACAGTATATTGAAATTCTGCTATGAGATACCTGATATTTCTAAAACAAACTGATTCGTTAACTAATTCAACTCACACTTCCCACTTCCCAGTATACTTTCAGTTAGGATATGCCATGTGGTCACGTGATCGTAGCATTACACAGTATTACGCTTGCTCTAAACTATAACCTAAACTGACCAAATAATACATTTAGCTGCCCATCCACAGGCAATCACTGCGAGCCTAGGAACCGTTAGGAGAAGCCCACTTTCTCATAGTGGCCATAGCGGAGCTGTGTAAACCCTAGATTCCCAAATCAGAACGTCCTTATTTGTTACCCAAAATCATAGTGTTTTTCATAAGTTCTTCATAACGACATTTTTCAGGTGTCGTCTTTCGAGGGAGGGCAAAGCAAAAAGTTCAAATTTGGTTCAATATTGGTTCGATATTAGGTTGTTTGCTGGTCAAACCAGCGCTACCAGACGACCCAAGCAGGGTCTTTGACGTAGTCGCTTTTGTCGCCTATAAATCAAACGATGACAACGCCTAAACCTTCATTACCTATGAATAATTAGGAACAGGTTCGGGGTAAGGAAGGTGAAAAAAAGGCTCAAAACTTTGAAAATATATGTCGTGGCCTAATAATCTCGTTTTATCGCGTGGCGTTTCCACGCAATTTATCGCACATTTAACGATCAATTTGTACGTATCAAACAATAAACAGAACTTCGAAATAGTCAGCCGAGATAAATTTCAATGAAATATCGGCCGGTGCTAATTTCGCGAGAGGGCGCTACGGGCGCCAGCTGACCAGCCCCGTTTACAGTAGCCGCCATAAAATAAAAGTTAGTAATAACAATAATAAGAGGAGCTGGCCGTAAATAAAAAAAGCATTTGGGCAATATCAAAAAACGGGTCAATCGCTGGCAATACTATCCCTGGGCAAGGTCGTTCGGATAAACGACGTTGTAGGGAAAACTTATTTTACGCTCGGCTCCACTCGCGCCTTTGATAAAAATGTAACTTCGGTAATTGGCGTGCGGCGCCACGATTGCTCAAATTTTGTATTATCAGTCCATAAACTTTTTCCCTAACTCAAGACGGGCGCCATTCTGCATAAATGTCGATCCGGGCACCGATCTGTCACTCCGAGGCGGTTGCCATGGCGACCGCAACGAGGGCAGCGCCAGCTGGGGACCAACTCCTTTACCCCCTCCATCTTCCTTAATCTTTACTCCACATTTCCAGCAGCCTTGCAACCAGTATTGCATCGCATCACACTTTCGTGCACCCCGGTACACCACATTCCCGCAAGCTTTTAAGTAAGCTTACTTAAAACTACCATGCATACAGCGAGTCATTAGTGTGGGTTTGAATGACTAGTCTTAGTCTTTCACCTGGTGGTGACATGTTTTAAGACGCAATTGGCTGGGGGTATGGGTCGAAAAGTTGACAAACGGACGTTCTGTAGGATAAGATATCAAGAACAAACAGGTTATGGTTTACATGTATATCCCCTACTACATGTACATGGTCTTCAGTATTGAGTTGAAGTGATAGAATCATCACAAGTAGAGAATGAAGAACAGGATGATGGATTACACCTCCCCTATAACATTGTATCCAGATAATGAATTGAAATGAAACTGAATGATAAATATGGGAAAAAGAACAACAAAAAGTTGATAATGGAGAAATTTGAAGAGGTAGCAGGTTGGTAGCAGGTATTGCTGTAAAGTTGTGATCACAATATACTTGTGCAAAACGTACCGTATGTTTGTGAGATAAATATTGCAACATATTTTATAAGGCCTTATGGTCGTTCATTCAATATGGCTTGCATCGAGCATAGAGGGAGCAAAATTATTTAGGTTATATTAATAAAGCTTGATTCATAAGATCATGTTGCAACTATTTTTTTGTATTTTGTAGCATTTTGATCCTTTTGAATACTGTCTTCAAACTTTCATTATTTCATCTTTGTCCCATTTCATCAAAAATAAGGAGTGTGGCGAGTTTAGGAAACTTGGAAAACCTCAATTCCTCACAGCTAGACTCATCAACTATTCGCGTTCCTATTTTTTTGTTCTTTTTGTTTACTAGGGCCCTGGTTTTGCATTGCTAATAAGTATCAACAATTTTGTTTACAGTGTATCAGTTGTCTCATTACAGCGCCCTTGTTACCCTGGCCGATCCCCATCACCTACGAGCTTTTCAGCAGACTCGAATGCAGAATAAAAACGACTTTGAAACATAATTAAGACGTTAAGCCTATCAATTTCAACATCCAGAACGCAAAAAGTTGACATTGTGGGCATCGATGGGGGGGGAAGTGGTCCAGGAATACCGATGACCAATTCGAATCATAATAATAATTGAAAAAGCAATAACAATAATGCGTTACGATAAAGGTACTTCAAACGCGACAAAACTGACCAAACTGACCTCGTCGCACGTGACAGAAAATTGGCGCCAAACGTAGAAAAGATCAAACAAAAACAAAAACACGGAAAAAAAAAAAAAATCAAACAAGTTGTTCTAATGCCAAAATTTCGAGCAACAGTCGTAAAATCGAGCCGGTCCCATTTGGGTCTGCAATTTTTTTTTTCGTACATTTTTCGGTTTAATAATTGAGTCGTTATTGGGGTGGTCGACTGGGTTGCGCCAACCCCTCGTTAGCGTAACCCGAGCGATAAAAGCGAAATGTCAGAGGCCGATTAAGCTAATGGGGGCTCGTTGCAACCCACCATGAATATAAATTGGTATCAGAAGACACGTAGGAGGTGGTGATGGCTGCCTTAATTGTAATCTACGACCTTCTCTGTCATTTTTACGTTATTCCCAATCTTACTTAATAATGATTGGCGCCATATCAAGGGTGGGGTGAGAGGGCCAATCTATAAAATTAGCACGGCCGACGTACTAATGCGAAATTGCGACACGACAATTGATACGTGAGGGGGGTGAGGGGGTGCAACGTGGTCAAAAAAGGGAATGCACCTTAAAATACGTAACCCAAAGTGGCACCATTTCGGTGATAAATGGATCAGAAGAGAAAACTTCCTCTCATGGCCTGTGTCGATTGTGATGGGATCTATTTGTCACTCAGAAAAAGAAATTTAGGAGGATGAACTCGTATTCTCTCCAGAAATCTCCTGTTAATTCTAAGAGTTTAAGATGCATGGCGACACCCAGCCATAGGCATTCTGACCACGTAACGTCTAGTGGTGCTGCAGAGAACAAACTAAACATGTTTAGTGAGTGGGAAAATAAATTCTCCACAACAGTTTCTAAAGCATTAAGTTCTAAATACATGTGTTTCAATTGAGACAATTGAAAAAAGGAATCGTCACACTTGTAGCATCCATTTTGCAAGAAATGTTCGAAAATTAAAAAAACCAACGTTATTTAAGCAGGAGGATTGTTGACAATTGATTAGATAGGAGAAGTTAACTATTACCTCCTACGAAACTAAGATAATGTGTTCATTGTATGACTGACTGACTGTATATTACAGCTGACACTAACTTACTGTCACATAACCATGAACTTCTTTATAATTCATGCATTTCATTTTGTATTCACTTCTTTTCTTTTCCAATAAGAAATAATACAGTATATTATTATTACTATGAAATTGGAATTTTTGGAGGGTAGGAATCAATTTTCCGTGCTTATTCTTCTTGCGAGAAAGAATTTGGTAATAAATAACGAAACGTTAAAATAACTAACACGTGCGTCTTTCGTAACACTGACACCTATACATGTACGCGCATAATGGGCTATAGTAATCACATCGAAAATACACGAACACTTCAGCATACACTAGCGCCAACGCCCACAGCGGTGGTAGTTTACACGTATCTAACCTAAAACAGAACTTTTTGTTTATTTCCACGCAAAACTTCGTAGGCGGGTTGATTTAACAGTTGAAATTTGCCTTAGCACAAACCCGCGTGCTTCAGATGCCGAAGATTTAACCAATATTTGCGTTTGGGCAAAATAGGAGTGAAAACAGTCGGGGGCCAAAAATGCAAAGCGTGGGAATAAAACGCCACCGTGGCACGTGACGCCCCCACCCCCAACCGGAACTCTGTCCCACTGCGCACATTTCTCGCAAAATACAGTAAACCATCCAAAAGCCATAGGGTGTGATGGCGCAACCGGAAGCCATATATTTTGGTTACAGTCGCGTGGCATACTTTCATGGCAGACCTAACCCCCCAACCCGCCAATACCTGCTGTGTGGAATTTTCGAAAGTCACCCCAAAGTGTGAAATGTCAGACAAAAAATAGTTTATCGAAAATGCGTGCACTGGAAGTGCAGTGCAAGTTACATGCAGCTAAGATGAAAAATCCTTTTGTATAACACGCATTGGAATTTGAAAGTCAAGGCTTTGTAAAAAGAATTGGACTAAATGCGTCCTAAGACAGGTGCTTACCGTGCCCTTCCTCGTAATTCGTTATCAGGTTACTAACTCCTTCAGAAGGCATTGTATCTGGAATTTAAAAGAATGATTGCTCAATAAATGCAATTCAATATAACGTATAGAAGTAATGTATTTTCATTATCATCGTCCATCTGCTTTATCGTTCTGTCGAATTTTGGACTCATCATTACTTGAAGAGCGGTCAGGCTGGTCAATAAAAGTCAGAGAAATTGAAAATTTAGCACAGATCATTGTCGTCATCATCATCATCATCATCATCATCATCATCATCATCATCCAATCATCGTTCTGTCGAATGTGTGTCATTTTCCAATTAAAATATTTTTACAACTTATTGAAATAAGGCCACTTTTGGACTCCTCATTGATTGAAGAATGACCAAGGTGGTCAGCAAAAGTTAGGAAAGTTTAACATTTCACGTCTGCTGGAACCCTCGTAAATTTAGAATATTCCCCACTTGTGTTTTACATGTCGACCAGCCCTTCTAAGCAGTTTTCACGCAAAATGAACCTACCTTTTAGATCTTGAGGGCACGTCTTGCAGCACTTTCCAGTCAGCAGCACCGGCTCGGCACATTTCGGTTCCTGGCAATCGTTCTTGATATTTTGGCACTTGACCTTCCCCACGATCCTCCTTTTCCTTTGGACCTAATAACAAATTGAACACATTAAAACAACAATAAAAAGACAGCCATTGTTCATTTTGTTTCCATCTTGAAATGTGTACAAGCTCGACGAGCGACGCAGGCCTAATTAGCCGGAGCTAATTCTGTCCTCCTAAAACGTGAATTCCGAGCCAAGGTTCGTCATCCAGGCCTAGGTCACAGCCAACACATTGCGCTTCATCTCAGTTGCAGCTTAGTTAATCGCCAATTAGCGCCTTAATTAGAAGTGATGCGCGTTCGAACATGGGACGTGATGGCACATGGAGCTCACGGGGTCACTCGTAACGGTGGCCAAATTTTGATGTTGAACATTTACAAGTCCATTAGGACGCCATTAAAAAAGTGATGAAATTAAGGCAACAGCTACCTCGTTATGAGCCGAGTAATTATTATAACCAGCCGCCGTTTATTAGCCTTTTATTTGCGACGGACATGCATTCGCACTTTGCGATCCAAAGTCACCAGCTAATGGCCATTTATTACTGGCGAATAATTACAATTTGGGCAAATAAAATAGCCAGCGTGTAACAATTTTTGCGGTTATCAAATTCGCCTGAAAAACATGAAGCCCGAAGTTGAAATTTTACAACAGTCCCCAGTCTACCCAAGACTGGCGCTGTTGAGTGGCAAACTCACAACGTTAGTTGACGCACCCTGTACACAGCATCACTTAATATTGGCACCAAGGAGCTTATCTGGGAGACGATTCATCGAAACGTTGGGCGCCAATGGGTTTACTTTTTTCGAGCTACACTTTGATTGGTTGTCTTAATGGCTTTCTTTCAATTAAAAAACCGATCTAAATTGAGAAATGAGCCAAGAAATGGCTTTCATTAAGAACGTAGGAAAACGGATATACGAGCGAGGAAAACAAAAAACATTTCAGGTTACTTGGCGCCCATTGCGCGCCAATACACCAGGATTTTTGGCTAGGAGGAAACAGCGTCGTTCATCCGGACGACAAATGGATATTCCGTCCAACGAAAGAAGAAACTGAGCAACAACAAATGAGATAAGATTAACGCGAAGCAAAAAAAACTTGGCTGAATTGCAAGCGGGCATTCCATCGGTTCATTTGCATCCCCCAGTTTCTTCTTTCGTTGGACGAGCTTCGGGCGGTTGGCCAATTACTGTATCATGATACCTAACATCAAGGGTGTTTACAGTAGATCTCACCTTTAAATGTGGTGAGTGCATTCATTAAAGGATAATGATGCGACACTAATATAATGAGCGAACAAAATTGCGAGGGTTGGTATTTCAGTAATGGCAAAGCATCTGTAAGATCAGGTTGAGATGCAACATGGGGATGCCACTTATGCCAAATGCAAACTAACTCCATCGCACCTCTTCCACCAACCTCATCCAAACTCAACTGACATAATGGGAAAAATGGCACGCGTCTCCTCAATAGTGCTCGATTCTGACACTGAAATGCTAAAAACAAAATAGGAAAAAGTGACGATGACCCAGACGCCATTTTGTGGCGCGCCGTAACACGTATTAGGGAAGAAACATACGCGAGGTCGTCAATATCAAGCGCCGAGGAAAAAAGAAGAGGTTGTGGCGCCAACATCAATTACAGCAGCCCAGAAATCCATATTAAGTGGCCTCATAGCCCAAAAAAGACCGAACGGGGAGGGCAACAGGAGCGGGGATCTGACAACAGAAACGACCGCTGACGGATGGTGTGTGGTCCGGCAATTGAAAGGCCATTTCATCGACCATATCATCAAAGTGTCATTCGTTAAAAGCATCGATTAATAATAAAACGCCACTCGCAGAAATCGCCAGAGAGTGTCAGAAACTCAATTAGGATGAACGTCTAGGCTGTCTAGCAGCGCCAAACATCAGCTTATTGGAGCTCAAGATCGTACCTTGGGACACATACATGTATATAGAACGATCATTAGGTGGGGCATTAAAGTGATCAGCCATTAAAGAGGGTGGGCTTAAAACGGTTCCTCAGATATGTAACGGATAATCTTCCTGACACTCCTGACTTTTCCACGAGTGAAAACAAATTTCACTGACCAGTGAAAATGCAAAAATATGACCGATTTTTGTGTTAACCATTATAGGTGTTAGCCAACAGTAAAATACAGTGTACAATACTGTACATCACATCATCGACTTTCTCAAAGTCAATCTATTTTCTCTAATCTTCCAGGGCTTTACAATTTCCCTGACAATTTCAGGCTTCCAGCTCTGTGAGAACCCTGTATATCGATGGTGTAAAGCACACCTATTGTATGTTCAGCTTTGGCCAGAACTACATTGTAGCCTACTGTGATTAAACTTAGGTAGGCCTATGGTCAAAGATACTTTGAAAGAAGATAATCTCAAATTTCTATGCAGCGAGTACGCTCATATACTGTACATGCAATCACTTTTTGTTTATTTGTGAAACATTTAGTGCTTTCACTTTAATGTACTCAAGACGTCGTTTTTAAGTATTACTGCCTACTTATTGGCCTATACTTTGGCAGATTCACGCTGCAAAAAAGTTTTTGTAACTTTTATTAATTGATTTGTTCATAATTCAAAGCACCTAAAGAAGGGGTTCGTTTCCGAAACGTTGTGCACCTAGTTGTACCATCTTGACTGTAATAAATTTATCGTCATCGTTCCAACCAACAGACACCGAATGGTTGCATTCATCTCTTCAAGATGTCCTTATAATGGAGTGGTATAAAATATGTTCTAAACTTAAAAGAGTCAATTACGAGAAAGATTGATGCTGAATTGAGATAGAAAACAAACTAACAAAGATGCTTATCTGCAGCAAGTGTTTCCATTACTTTGTCCAAGTATATTGGGATAACACGTCCAAAAGAGGATGGGGTGGGTCACAAATGGGTTTCATGGACGTCGTTCATGCACAGTGTCTATGGTGTCTTCGCATTCTTTTTGTTGTCTGTGGACGCCAGGGCGCCGTTCTGGAGACTGCATTTCCCGTTACGGAAACGGATGAGGAAGTGCGAAGGTTTGGCGCCATATTGGGTGAGCGTGTTACTGTGTTAAATTCCTGTCCTCCTTGTTGTTCGCCAATTGCGATGGTAAACAGTTTTACAATGTTTATCCCGAATGCGTTGCAGAAAAAAGAGGAAGAAAATCCCTATATAGCGTACAAATAGCTGGCCGGTCCTCGAAGCCGTGTCGTCACCAGAAAAACAAAAACTTCTGCAAGAAAAAATGGCGACGCTGGGTCTAGACGACGTTTAACAGCCATCGTAATTTCAAGGAGTGTTGTTGAAAAATCGGCATTGAAACTGATGACATCAATGCCACGCGAGCACTCCACGGATGAAATCCACACAAAAATTTAATGAAAGATGGTTTTATCGGAGTTTTATTTGCTTTTTATTTCATTTACTTATGTTGTGAGGGGATGAAAGGGTTAGAGATGGAGATGTATGCTATCCAAACTTTTTTGCGACGTTGACCGAAATAGGAAAAAAAGAGAACATGATGGACATGTAATTTCTTCTATTTGATGTATAATTCGTCTAGATTTGTAAGGCGATTAAACTTCAGCATCCGTTATCACTCGTGATGATCACGAAGAACGACAAAATTTGGTACTTGTAATTTTTTCCTCATTCAGATTTTTATAATGTAATGTACGTTGCAGCTGTCTTGAGTTGGTTATTACGACAAACATCCAAGACCATGTTGTTCATAAGTTTCCGATTAAACATGTCATTTAACTTTAAATTTTCCTTACTTTTTGATGAACAACCCTACCACATTGCAGCTCAAGTGGTGGCTGTGGGTGCATTACATTGAATAGAATTGAAGAAAGTATGAAACATGTTTGCACGCAGATTTACTTCTATTAAATTATCTTAATATCTACATGTAACTGCATAGTGTAGTGTGCAAGATTGTGTGAAATAGATGTTTGCGCCCATACAATGTTTTGACGTACATGTAGAATATACTGTACTTCCAAAAAACAGCGAATCAATTATGGATCAACATATTGTTTCACATGTCGTCAATCTTTGTTTTCTGCAAGTACTTAAATTATCAGATACTGTATATAAGCTTACGTTATGGTTTGATATCAGGTGTTGTAATTGGTACGCTTTTTTATTCAAAAGTCGTATTCGAGGTACTTCACTCAGCAATGTTATACAGTGTAGCTGACGATGTCAGTTCATGAATTCCGTATTTAGTTAGGCCTGACCAGTGTCCAGTAAGTGAATTGGCCGTCTGGCTTTTTACAGCCACGATAAATCCGATGACCGAATGGGACTCGACAAATATTTGCGAAATAAAATGGCACTCGGACAATTATCGACGAACGATAAAAACCAAATTCCATCAATTTTTATGGATGTCTGAAAGCTCGAGAAGCAGCCGATGGCCGGACAATGGCTGACCAGCTGAAAGACTAACCGGAAATGTTTTATTCCCACTTTATCGAAAAACATTCGCGCTGATCAAATGACTTCATCTATGTCCGATCTAATGAAATGACCCACTCCATTATGCCAGTCGAGTAACAAGCGTGCTGACTCGCCAATGACCACTGGATGACCAATGGAATTAGCTGAATGAATGTAATCGTAAAAAACTATCGTTCCCACCTGCAATGACCAGAATGAGACGTAATCCAGAATCTCAAAGATTCACAGTTACGAAGACATGTACAGCCTCACACATTGTTAAGTTTCAAACTTCAAATTTTTAAGAATTCGAAAATGATTACATCTATTCGCAAATATCATGAATCTATTAATATTTATAATAAAAGAAAACTTAAACAACTGGTTTGGCGGATAAACATTCCTGCGGGTGATTACAGTCTATTGGCGTTACGAAATTAAAATGAAATAATTATTATGTACAAGGTATAGGCCCTCAAAACAAACATATTAAATTTTCGATGAAGCCTTCACTTTTTAGCACCAATAAAAGCTCGAATGAACGCTATATATGTGTATAATTCGATATCTAAGGACATAATGAACCAGTGTGTCCAAAAAAATTTGCATGGAATTGCAGCAATCGTATAATTTAAGACGAAGCCTGGAGCGTCGTAATAAACTTTAAAATATGGCGTCGCCATTGCGTTTGGCGACAGTAGTTGCGTGCGAACAACGTTTGTATACATTGACGCTGCCCACGGAAAGCCATCCAGTTAATTTACGATTTTTAAAAAAAGAAATTGAAATTATTTTAACAATTTTACTAGCATAAATTGCGCACTTGGCAAAAACCATCGCAATTTTTATGACGTTAACGGGCGTAACAGTTTTGATATCAAATTATACGCAAAAACATTTCATGCATATTAGGGCAAGTCTAATTAACGAGAGAATATAGACGTTTGCACCACTGGGTCATTTGGATGTCGGTTAACTTCAACTAGTAAGGGGTCGTGCATAAACTACGTCCGAGGTCGCATTGTGGAGGAAAGGGGGGTGAATTTGAACAGTTTCGAGTATTAACAGTGAGGTCTGATGGGCATCGTTTATGGCGTTATGCAAAGCCACTAAAACATCCACAACGTGGGTACCACATTTATTTTAAAATTAATTAGCGAAAAGGTAATGATTGCAGGTAAAGGGTTAAAACTAGTCTTATCGTGGATTACCCTAATCGCCCCTAATCGAAGAGCCGCTTAAAAAGATGGTGTTAATTGAGATGATTAGGCGAAAACAAAAACTAGGTAGGCACCAAACCCCCAGACCCGTGGCAATTGCAAACAGGGTGTAGTCTCTATTTCGACAATAAAACGAGTGTACAAAATTAAGAAAATTCATTTTGCAATATTTAATGACGAATTATTTAGCGCCATGATAAACACGTGCTCGCTAAATTACTATCACGGGTGTGCACGAAAACCATTTCTACCAAAAGGTTCGCAAACAATGGGCTCGAAAACGGTCGCTAGGGGGCGCGTCCACACCCACACAACATGGGTGCGGAGATACAATTAGACAAATGTAGGTGGCGCCTTTTGGAATATGGACTTAACAGACTTAAATCCGACTTACACCAAGGAGTGCTGAGATTAGGTACATCATCTCACATTGTCAGCTTTGATGGTGCAACGAGTTTATCAAATGGAATGGTTTGATTACATTTACTTAGACTAGATTTCATATAGTCAGATGTATAATGGCGTCTGAATATAGGTTCAGAGCTTTGCATTTGATAACTGGATGTAATAGATATCCACGTACACCATGCAGGTTTTGATGACCAATACATCCAGTAAGTCATTGCATTGCAAATTGGTCGGGATATCATTATTTGACAGATTCATGGATACAATTTCAAAGCAGGTATTTCAGACTTGCTTCCACTTCACCCAATAAGGATAGCGAATTGGCCGGACATCACGAATTCGCGATTTTGACACAGATATGCGTCACAAAATTCTAATTCAGTGCCAACGAGATGACTGTCACACATACTGTATATGGCGCAGTGAGCAGGCTAGCCATTGCATATTTAATTAGCATTTATGATTTATGGCAGGTAGCACCAAATTAAGATTGCTGGTATGGCCGACTTAACCAGATTTCAATAACGGACGCAATGCATGTCAGAATTAAAGATTGACTAATCACGAGTTTTGGGGTAATGGTATTTTTCACATTACGTAAGAGGGTAGTCCTCCAACTACTGTATTCATTGATACTCCGATTTAATAGTGCAGTTGATTGGTTCCAGCCAAACTCCACACTAACCATTGCGTCTGGTCACACTGATCGCATTTTGATTTTTAGCATCTTATTTTTGCAACAGAGTGCAATTAGTAAGACATTTTCTGATGAAAATGATCATGAAAATGCCCGTGAAGAAATTAAGGTTTTCCAGTCAAGTAAACCCGTTTCCCAACAACTTTCAGACAATATATGAATTTCCCTGACTAATTATCAGATCACATCCATTTCCCTAACTTTCCAGACGGCCATGGCGACACCCTGTTATGAATTAACAGCTTTCGAAGAAATGAAACATTCTCGTTGCAAGTCTGGCAAGTACACGTGTACTAAAAGACGACCATTTGTCAAAACGACAAAAACTTTCTAGCATTCAGGTAACGTATTCATTTAACGAGCATTTCGAGAAATTCGCACAATGCGGCTTTCACGTGCAGTGACGTCACGCGTCGTCTCATAGTCACGATTTTGGCTAATCTGCATCACGAGCGTCATAACTCAAAAGGAGTTCATCCGGGCGAGTATAATGGCCCGAAAGAGTTGCATACAGTGCTTAAGTCTGCTACGTTACTGGCCATTTCGGATTCATCGAAATCATTAGTCATTTCTGGGAAGCAAAAAAATGTCTTCGACAAATACACAATCCCCGCGCACAGTAGCTTTTTCACAGAAAAACGATTTTTGCATTGAAATAAATTTGGGAAAAGAAGAAGAAGAAAAATCTATCGTCATGCACATAACGATAAATCTTGTCGCTAGCAGGAACCGTATTAGAGCGGGGCGAAGGCTCCATCTATTTGCTCCGAAATAATAATTTAAGAGTCATTTGGCGCCATCTCTGTTGGCTGCCAAATTACGTTCGGTTCGCTAAACCCTCGGCCATCGTCTTCAACAATCACTGCCTTTTTTGGGCGTGAATTAATCTCAATAAATCTCCAGCCGATTCATCGACAATGCAGACATCAATGTGATGGCAAAATCCCCCAACGCCAAAGAAACCTCAAATGAAAACTGCAGTCGAACCTGGATAATTAGAAAATGGGATTCGTGCATACAATGTATCTCAGTCCTAGTGTTTTTCACCACAAAAAAATAAATAAAAAAATCGATATTTAGGACAATTTCAACCTCCTTAAATGGAATACTTTTTTCCTCGCTTCTACCTCTATAAACGGGAAGGATGAGCTTGATTACTTCAATAAGTGGGGGAAAATGAGCTATGCTACTTCTATTAGGATGCATGAACTATATACCCTTTGAAGAAAAATAGTACATGTAGGTATGTTTTCAGTAAATGCATGACATCCAGCAGGTATGAAGGTATCATCCTGGTATAAGTTTGGCATCGATATTTTACAACACAGGTTGTAAGTTTTTTTGATAGGTTTATTTCAGGTATTTGATTTTTGCAAAGTATTTCTGTGGTATCCAGAAGATATCTTTAAAAATATCTACAAAGGTTTCCAAAAATAATACATTAAATCAATAATTTAAGTATCTTGGTAGGTGTTGGGAATGTTAGGTGCTGAGGTGTTATGATTATTTTTAAAAAAAACACCTCTGTAAGTGAGATTCTGTACCATGAGACCAAGTTAATGGGAGCTCAGGTTAGTGGGGTACCTCTATAAATGGGAACTCTGGGAGGGTCCCATGAGATCCCAATTATCCAGGTTAGCCTGTACTATAGCTGTTCCAACTGTAGGAGAACAATGGATATTATTGTTTTTATACTTAAAATTAATTTGTTTTAATGAGGGTAAAACTTTATGATCTGTATAAATAAATCACGAACATCCTAGCTGCTTTACACATTTCGCATACACATTATACAGGCTCGCCAGTTGTTCTGTCGTCACTGTGCTAATTTGGGCGAGAAATGTTTGACATACTTTGTCATCAATTTCTCAAATAAGCTGAAGATTGTTTTCGCATTTTATCAAACTGGCTTCCAGCATGGTGCAGCTGATTAACGATTCCGTACAGCGAAGTAAAAAAAAACTAGATTTTCAGAGATCCCGCTGAAACAAATTAAACTGGGCCTTAATTTAGCCCAGCTTCCACGTAATTAATTGCAGCAATCTGTTTTCGTCGAGATACATAAAGGAATTATGCAGCAAAACTTCAATTCGGATTGGAGAAAAAGTTAAAATGGTAAAACCATTCATAAACCTCATTAACGTAATGTATGCTAATTCGCTGCTAAAAATCCTCCGAAGATATGCATGCATTAAACAAAAACATCGTTAAGACGGTGCCAACAGTCGTATAACAAGAGCTTTGAACGATCCAACCGGAGATAAAAAGGGTTTAAACGTCTCGCTAAGAAGTTAACTACCGATAACAATGCGCATTACCGGAATTAACGAGAAGCATGGTTAAAAATGGAAACTTATAATTAACCATTCTGAGTTGATATAAAAACTCGCAGCCACCCCCCGAGGCCGAAAACAATCCACATTTATGTCTACCGTATGATGTAAAACTTTGTCCATAAAGTTTGTAGAGCTATTTAAAGGAGGCTACATGTATGTTTACATGCGTTAACCCCCACCTTCCCAAACCTGGATAAGTTAATTTACCCAACAGGAGATCACTCAGTTAAAGTTATATAATAAAACGATCTTTTTTTGGCGCCACAAAAAGGTAATATTTAAAAAATACTAAGTACAAAAAAGAATTATCATATGTTATATTGCAACAGTTAAGGTAAAGAAATCCAGTATAAAAGTTTTCTTCATTCACAAATCACATACTTTCCAATGATTTTGCTGATCACAAACTTTTTCCACACCATGCTGTGGTTTATTGTTCCTTCTAAAATACACAAACGCTGTATTACAATTCTTTCTTATGTTTAGTGTGCTTTAACTATTGCCTTTTGAAATCTGCTTTTTGATATCATTGCTATCTGCAAAATACGTCTTCATTAGTTCGTATACTTTTTTGAATTATGAAAAACTTTTTGCCAGGGATCGTACGAGTGTCTCGGATGAATGGCGCAAAGGAGCTTTATTTAAGGCAAGTTAAACTTTGCATGAAAACTTAACATCGTCTGCTTTCTCACAAATAAACAGCTTAGGAATTCCAGCAGAGCATCGTGGGGTCAAAAATGGCGTCAAAGGTATTAATCCACTTAATCCCCAGCACCGAGTCCATATTCTGGTCCCACCTAATTCGGGTGTGTATTACAGCGCCATATAACGGCTTTTGGCGAAATCAAAGGTAGTCCGTGAGTTAATACCCCTTTGAAAGGCCGTTAAAAGCCGCTCCTTTGAGCCGGTGCGTGGCCAGGACGACTTTGATGGCGAGGGGTCAAAGGTCGCGTTCGGGTTAGGCGTAAAAATAAGAGTGGAATCGCGTATACAAATGGGAGGAGGGCGAGGGGGTGACAGATATTGAGAAATGGGAAGGTAGGGGGAGGGGGATAAAAAGTAAGAAAAATAAGTACCCCAAAAAAAAAAAAAAAAAAAAAAAAAAAATTGAGCGACCAACCGTCAGGGCAGTTAACCCGGGGTGTAGATATACAATAAAAAGGAGCAGTTAAAAGAGAATGAAACGTTTGCACCTTTCTGAATAGGAGGATTAAGTCCCGCTCGCTAATGACCCAACCTACCTGCGGGTTAAGCCGAAGCCTCACCCCCTCACCCGACCTACAGTCAGGCCTTAGAAGAAAGCAACAAATTGCTGAGCACCCACACGACACGCCTAGGCCCAGGAGCGAGCGAGGGGCGATCGAAAAGTCACCACACTCACCACTGCTAGGACCTAAAACAATCGGAACAAATGCACCAACCACCACGGAGAATCAAATGCTACGAACCTCTCTGTACATTGTGTGTGGGCTTTTCAGTTGGCCACCCACTAAATTAACAAATTTAAAACGTCCAATTATTTGTGACCCACCCTGTACATGAAGTTTTATGTTTTCGTGCATTTTCCAATTTCTTATTGTGGTCACTGTCAGTGAATTAATTCATCGACAAAATGTGCACAACATATGCCAACTTATACTTGGCTAGTTTACGAGGTATACATGTATAAGAATGACACCCGTTCTAGCTGTTTCATCCCATGGAGCTAGGTAAACTACTCTTATTCTTATTATTAACGACATGGAGTGGTCTGGAAACTATCCATACCTTAATACAATTCAAAAGATTTTTGGGAAATGAGAAAAGATTGAACAAGTTTGACATTCGATGTATGTGCAATTTGGAAGAAAATGTCCATCATGTTTAGAATAATGTTAATCCAAAAAATGTGAATAACTTATAACATGTCACATTGGATTAAAACTGTTTTGGAAGCCAAAAGTGGTGATACGACATTTTGAAAATAAAATTGCAGGAATTTTTACTCGATATTGTTGCGTTGCACTATTTTTGTCCCTATTATTGTCTTTTGGTTTGATGACATCCCACATGCAAAAGAAATGTATTTCAAATGCATGTTTCAAATGCATTTTGAAATACATTGCAAATTGTAAAAAGTATCGCAAATGTATTTTTCAGTAAAAGCTCCATGATCAATGCATTTTAGAATGCATTTACAATTATGAAATACATTTGTCTTAATCTACATATATATTTTAAAATTCATTTCAAAACGCATTTATTTTCCATATGGGATTTCTTTAAGAATTCGTATGTATTTAAGTGAGACCATGGGTGATTTCAAGAGCTAATAAACTGCTCTTGCAAATTTTGCATGTTCGAATGTTTTAAGCCATAGCAGTTTGCAGCAGAATGCCTCCAAAGTCAAATGTTGTTAGTAAAAATGGTGCGTTGCAGTGGAGTTGTATTACCGTATCAATGGCACCATAATTGATCATTAAATTTAAATGATTACACAGGTAGACATCCTCCCACCTTGACAATGACTTTGGGACGATGGCGTCACCATGTATGGGGATGCTTCAAAGTATATGCCCTCTAACCCCTCACTCGATTTCTTTCAATGAAACCGCGTCGAAACATCCCGTGAATAAATGTTGCAGAAAAAAAAAAAAACTCAAAACATGATGTTGGAGACAATGGTGGTAAAACTAGTTTGCCATTAAAAATGAAGCCAGCGCGCACAGGTCACACCCCCGTCGAAAACTATGACTAGTCGGTCCCGCTCTATGACAACTCAAATATATTTCGCGCCTTTAAATATAATGGTTTCTTAATCCGGCGACATTCCAGCAGCATTATGTTGAGCGAAAAACGCCAGCCATACACGAATTGTGAATGAGAAAAGGGATTTGAAAATGGCCAGGGTGCGCCAGAACCATTGTTAAAAATCAGCGAAAGGCAATTCATTCAACGCTTAAATTTACGCCACTCCTATGCCGAGCTCAAAGCGAGATAAACAACGAGGGTGAAATTGGAAGTAAAAAACAATCCCGAATAAAAAATAGGCTCGCTTGGCCCACTTTTTATCGTCGAGTCGGATAGGACGGTGCCAAATAAGTCGTAAATAATACTGTTATTTGCTCCGCGCACTGAGTAGCACTTACACCAATGGCGAAATAGCCCGCAAATTCAACCAAATTCGAATTTCTGCAAATATTTCGATAATCGAGGCATTTTCAATGCAGTTTCAATGCAGCACTTTTTGAGAACCACAAACCATTTTCAGAAACACGAACGAACTGTGTTTTCGGATGTGCTTCAATTGGGGAGCATCTCGAGAACTAATTTGGATTCAAAAACTACTAAACTGGCTTTAACTTGCAGTTAACGAGTCAAATTTGGAAGCACGGGAAGGGAAGGATGTGTCTGAAAATCACAATTTGCACGTAATAAGTGTTCCGAAAGGTGCCAGTAGCTCATCAAGAAGAATTATTTTGCAAAGCTTGTCTAATGAAACATTTCTTTACTGGCAAAGTATAGCTTTTTACAATGAATTTTATATACATATGAAGATTATGAAAAATAAGATCTCGGCAAAAAATATCTAAATATTTGGTCAAGAACAGTATTCTTGCATCGAGCATTGTAAGTGTTTTATCAGAAAGTGTAACCCTGAACGCCTGTTCAAAGGCAATCACTTATAGCGCAGAGGTTCATGGGAGTAGCGTCGTGTCAGGGGCACTTTTTCGAATCTCGTGATCTTAAGGCTCAATGACATTAGATTTAACACCGTAGACATCACGACATAAGGAATACTTGGAACTAAATTACTGTACTACGTTTAATACTACGTTTAATCGTTAGTGCTTAATACAAAAGCACTAACGATTTGGGTTTACACGAGTTATATTTAAAGTCCATCATCTGGTGGTGACGTGTAAACACCCACCGAATTTTAACCGAAACATTTTGAAGCTCGAGCCATTTGATCATTGCGATAAATTTCATATGAAAATGCTTGAATTAGTATGTTGCCAAATGTCACTACGTCAGTAGACGTCATATATACATGTTAATTATACCTACAGTATGTATACACTAACCGGTAAACATACTGTACATACACTAGCATACGCTGTAATTATATTTATTCGTTGTAATTAAAACTTGTCCAAGTTTTAAGAAAAATCCATTAGATTTAAAAATCGAATTGAAATTTAAAAGAGCCACAAAATTGACCTAAATGCAAGTGCAACATCTGCTGCACTCGTGCCCTTTTGAATGGGTTCATTGGTACCACTGCACGAAATAACTACATTTGCATTCTGTGGCACTTAGACCCTTTTGCATTTCAAATCTTCAATAGTTTTTCGGGGTACCCCTTATGCCATAAACCGCAGTGAGCAGCAGTTGTCGCTCAGACATTGAACACATTTTAAACACCTTGGGTGCCGAGTGACCAATGGGACAATCAGAAAGACTTAAAGGGCCACTGAACCAATGGACCTCCATCTTGATTGGTCACAGTGGTTTCACCGTTACGATATTCAGGGGCCAACCTCACCTACTCCATAGGCACGCAAGGTCCTCCTGGTACCAACGGCCATAAACCGCTAATTCCTTCGCCAAATTTCTTTACTGGTCAGGGGTATTTTACAATGATAATTGATGAGACACGAAAAGAAATTTGTGAGGGAAAAAAAAACCGCATTCCTGGGCCGAGGGCGGACGTGCCCGGCATATGGTGGACACACGAGCGACCGTGATGGACAGCGGTCGAAGAAAGGTGCAATGTGGGGGGTGGGGGGAGGGACGTGGGGGTGGGGGTCAGCAATTAGCCGAAAAAAGGAATTTCGTTGACCACAAATCCCCGGCACCTCATTCAAAGGCACGTACGCCATTAGGTGTATAAGGTGCATTTTTGGGGAAGCTGTTGCCTCCTTCATTCGATTGTTGGACAACGTGTAGGGTTTTTGGTCAGATTTAAAGAACCTTCCGACGAATTCCAGCACCGCGAAAATCCCCTCGAAGAAGAAGAAAGGCTTAAGTATTAATCCTTGGCGGCATTTCCAGCGAAAACCGGCGAAGTCGAGGGTTTTTGGAAAAATCTGAAGGATGCATTGGGATAAATCTCCATACCGTACAGTAAATTCATAAACTAAATTCTAAAACGTCTACCTGCAGTGTTTAGTATGCTAAATAGCATTACAATTTTTATTTATAATGGGAAAAGTCAGTGTCTTCTACGACACGAGGTGTTCAAGTTTTATGTCGCCACATATCAAGCTCCAAGATATATTTTGGCCACGTAGGAACACGTGATGGTACATGATGGATTTCAGAGATGGACATCATCTCTTTGGTGATGGTTTAGAATTTGATGACAAATTTGAACGAATTATGCGGAGTTTCGACACATTTTGAATTGCATAATAAATGAGATGATATTCTTTTAAATGTTATCATATGAAACCATCCAAAGAATATGAGCAAGGTTTTGGAAGTAAAATCTGGTTCAATTTCACCCACCTTTACCCATAATCATTGTCATCAATCAGCAGAACCCCCTCCCAAGACGATCACATCATACTTGAACGTACATGTATATCCTATTAAGTTTTCACACACATTGGAAGGTATTCAAATGATTTGAATGATACCATCCAACAAATCAGAAAGGGGATATAGGGGAATAATAGTGTATAGCATCTGCTGTTGCATGAAATTCATTTGGTAACGGGGTACTTTACATGCTATACTTTCAGGGCATCAAAAGACAGAAAATTAGTATAGGTACCCTATCAATAATCAAATGGAAATTGCTGTGAAACAAATCTTGAGAGTCCACCAAAAAATTTACATCGAAGGCACGTTCCTGAATTTCGTTTCAGGAAGTTTCCATATCTTGGACAGACAATTTTTTACATACAGTATCTGGTAAAATTCCAGATAACTGGTTAAGAAAACTATTCCATGCATTGGACATCTTCAATTTCCCATATACACGTATGGAACACGTATTTCGAATTATTTAGAGCAGAAAACTCACCGCTTGGCATTCGCATTTGATGCAGTACATGACCCCGAAAGGTGGTCCTAAATCGGGATGCCAAACATCTTCAATTTCATAAATGGATCGCCCGAAATGACAATCTGAAAACAAAATTGCAAACAGAAATACATTAGTCCCAATTACGTCACACACGCTAAAGAGGCCGCGTCACCTATTCACGAAAATGTCAAGTTTTTCTGAAAATTATCTCACTTTCGAAAGTTCAAACTTCCGTTTCAAATTTTTTCATTCGCGTCCCCAAAAAATAATATTAAAAGGTGAAGATGGAAACACGGTTTGTTTGCCTTACAGAAAAACGAAGTGACGCAAAGTTTGTCGGCCTTCCTAGGAATTAAGTTATAAATAAAATAGGCCCAACAAGATTTCATAGATTACACTGTTTAAATAAGAGCGAAATCAAACAAAGCGAAAATCATCAAAACGTTGAACAGGCTACATAAACATTTTTTGCGGTCATTGTCTCTAATATGCACCAAATAAATAATAAACAGGAAAGTAACCCAGTGCCAAGAATCCACCTAATGCATCCACTGACATCAGACAAATCGCCATTTTTACTCAACGAAAACGTTTGAAAACAAAAATAAAAAATCGAGAGAGTAACGTAAGGCCATACAAAAACGAAAACAAAAGTGCAAAATCATGACTGCAAATGGCATAAGAAGCTTACATACTTTTACAACTAATATTAATACATTTTACATTAATGTAATTGTATGAAGTACTATGCCCATCACTATACTGGGGTGTATACAACGTGATCTTAAAATATCACCCTTATTAAAAAAAATATTTTTTAAAACTGGTTAGTTATAAGGACCAAATTTTGTGTAAAAAAGACAGAAGAACACCTAAAGTTCGCCCTGAACAAAATACATGGAATAATTTCTTTTTTTTTGAATTAATTTTTGTATTGAAGAAAGGACTTATGATCATACTTATTACATATTGCCTGCACACAAATGCTCAGACATGAAAACAATGGAGGTGGAAACTAACAAAACTAGCATAGCACGGTGTCACCCCCTTCACCACAAAAAATAGAAACGGAAACGGAAAAACGAGCGAAAATTCTCCGAGGTTTGTAAACAAGTCTTATTTATGTTGATGAATTATTTTATTTGCATTGATAAAATGACTTATCAACGCCAATGTCAGTGAACTTTTCGAGCTACATGTATAGAGCTGGCGATATTTTCAATTCCGTGAAATGATAAAACTGAGAAAAACATAGCACAGCCAAAGACACAAAATGGCAACTTTTCGGATTTGTGCAAAATTGGAGTAGCTTAGCCATTATTCTAGCTAGTTTTCGTACGACAAAGATTGCAATCTTGACGACATTTTGAAAATACGACGGCTAAAATAGGCGGATATAACCTCAATATTGAAATTTACGAAGAGAATAATTGAGAAAGAGCTTTATTAATGGTGAGTGAAAAGATTTCATATTTGAGCACCAACTGCTCAAATAGTCCAAAATGGCTTCCGAGCGTTGACAGATTTCCACAACCATATCCGGGCGAAAAGCCAAAACTATTTTCCGAAAATGCTTTAGCTTCAATATTTTTACGGACGATTTACCACGCTGGTGGCAACAAAACGGAGCTTATAAAACGCAATGAACCTACCACGATTTCATCGTTAGCTCAGATTTCAGTGAAGAGAAAGTTGCTAATCCTTAAGAGGGCCTGGATTGGATTATTAAGAAATAAGCCCATGTGAATCGTGGAAAAGGTAGGGAGCTCGAAAAACTACAGTATCTCAGATGGAACGATAATCTAGGATTTACAATTACCAGTAACGTTACCTCAAAGTGTTAACAAACTCAATTAAAGGAGGTGTTAAGAACATGTTTTCAAAATGCGCAATTTAACACTGGGTACACGATGGCAATATGATACAACTGTAATAGCAAAACAAAATCTGCATGAATGCTTTGGTGATAATTGTACGATGAACATTTCAAAAGATTTTCCATATATTAAGGAACCTTGGCAGAAATTCATGCAGTGTACATGTAGTGCAGGGCTGCCTAATCATTATCCAAAGCACTGCATTATCCAAGCACTTGTCAGAAAGTTCCTTTTCGGTAAAATACTATTATTTCGTTTTAGAATAAACCAGCAAAGATGATTTTAGTCTAATAAAAAAATGTAATGTTAGACTTTTTCAGTAAATTTCCCAGATTTGGGAAGCAGGGGTATAGTGAATAAAAAGGTTGACTTTTTGACAGACGTTTATGCATGGCCCCTTGCGTCGAAAATATGCATTTTCCTCAAAATACAGTGCAGAATAACTTGATCCTGTGGTTATGGTTCAATAAATTACACGATCTACGATAAACCCACATCTACATGATCAGAACCAATACGTGTACATTTAGAAATTGGTGAAGAAATCATGTCTTTGACGACGCCTTTGGATTACATCAGGCCCTCTTGGCCCTTCATTATTAATTGTTTCGATGTCTATTTTTCGTCGGTCCATGAGTAAACAACGATATTGTTGCGCATTACATTTATTGAACTCCCTCGATGTTCACTTTCCAGACAAACTGAGAGCGATGCTTAAGTATAGGATAACAACAGCAGAGGAAGAAGCAGAATGAGGAGAATGAGGAGGAGGAGGAGGAGGAAGAGAGTTTTGCTTACAACTTCACTCAGCTCAGAAGGTCAATGCCCTTTACTTTCGACTGCAGCAGCTTTTCAGATGACGAAGCTAGACTGGCCAAAAATAATATTAAAAAAGGGAAACATTAGGCCTAACGGTTATATTTTTAACTCGGCTGCACCCAACCAACCGATAAACTAACGGAGGAAAAAGCAGAAAATGGAGTTTATGAAGACGAGCAGCTCGGTAGGAAAATAAAAAGACCTGGCTTTTGCATAACCTATATTTGCATACTCATCAATCTAACCGAGGGGAAAAAACCTAATGTGAACGAGGCGGATTTCCACCAAAAAAAATACCTTCGACGAGTGAGTCCCAAAAGCAAAGTTTTCTTAATTAAACTTAAGGAGACGTTGAAGTAAAGCCAGTAGCTTTGATGGAATAATATATAGTCAAAAGCAACCATTGGAACACTTCTGTAAATTTGCATCACGGTGAGTATAATCCACAAATAATTATAAAACTAAATTATTCTCAAAACTTCTAATAAAGTCTTAGATTTCCAGGGATGAGTCAAAAGTGGATGAAAAATTATTCCAAGAAAAATGAACGTTCAGTTTGGAACAGCCTAAATTGGACGAAATAAATTAACCCATTCCGGAAGCAACAAATTCTCTCAAAAACACGACGAAAAATTCACAACAAAAATCAATGAAAGTGTTCAAAACTTCCGTTGAGATAAAAACCAAACAATTGCTCCCTTTATTAAGCTTAGTTTGGGCTCCCCCATTGCCAGAGCTTCGAACCAAAATGTATTGTGTACATAAGAATTGATTTCGAAATATGATATAACACGTAACATTAAAAAAGACGCCAATGTTGGCCTCCATGTGGGTTCAACCCTTCCTTTCTTACGTTTTATCCACTTCTATTACATCCCAGCGTGCAGAGTGCAGCACTTAGAAGATTGATAAAAATTATAAGAAAGCTGATAAAAACGCCATAAATACACAAGGAGTAGCTTGATTTTGGCTGGTTTAATGCATTTCCATTTTTTTTCCTGGATATTCCAGTAAGGCCATTCCCACAGTATCTCGAGTGGGCGAGCTCACAAAAGACCTCAAGTTAGGCGCTAATTAAGGAAGTAAATCTCGGCGAAATCCAAGATGGGCTTGCGGGGTTATCGAAATTAAACAAAACTTGGAAAATAAAACCCGAAACCCCTTTTTGGGCTGTTAAACTGGGAACCACTTTGAAGGTCTGCGATGTGACCCTGCGTGTCCTCGACATGCAGCCAGATAATTTCATATCAAATTTTATACCCGTTTCATATGGGAGCCCAGCCTCCCATACTAAACCTCAACCGTTGTTGTTGTTATTTTCCTGTGTATTTGTTTTGGGCGCCATTTTGCAGGTGGGGGCAAAATTAGGCTGAAAAGCCCGCCTCGCTAATACCTTTGACCCGTCTGGCTCCATTCACTCTCGTCCCATTTCATTCATAAAGTGCAGCCAGGAAAAGCCTCCACCGAAAACATGACATCACCCCTTTTTCTCTCAAAATTCACCGGAATGCGAACGTTGTTGTTGTTGTTCTACATCTCCCAAACATCGCCGATTTAACATTTCTCCATCTATTTGCTATTTCTTGGCGCTTTGCCTTTATTCGCAGCACATTCGCCAAAACAATTTTTCCAGACTTTTTCCTGTTTTTATATCCTTCACTATCGAGCTGATGACTAAGCGCCACTGAGTGCATTGCACCAGGCTCTGTTAAACATATTTATGAATTAAAACAGGGTATTCGCCGATTACATTTAGCGAAGCATAGTGCTTCCTTCAACTATTCATTACGTCGTCTTGTTGGATATAATTTATTTGGACTTGATAAAAATTATAAAGCCCAATAATTACGTGGAATTATAGCTGGTCGATTTCTCACTATACACCATGGTTCACTCATAGATATAATAATAATAATAAATTTTATTCCTCGTATGGGAAAGGGAATTGATTGGGTTTGGTAAAAACACTTATAAGCATATTTTCAATTCCAATGATTTTTCCTAGTTTCAAAACAAATTACGCTAACTACCCTGCCCACCGAGAATGCAAGAATAAGACATGACGTACCCCGATGAAAGGAATACAATATTTATTGATTTGGATGTGATAAGGAAATAAAAACATTTTGCTGAATTGCCATTCCATTACTGACTTCCTTCAAATTGTCATCTGCGAATTCTTGGAAAGAGAGGAGATTATTTTCTGAAAATTGCACCCAATTTGTAATTCATTTGAAAACTGGATTGAATTTTTCGAGATAATTTTTGAAACGACGCTGCATTCATACAGTAATATCAAGGGAAGCTCCTAGGGGGAACCCCTCCTTTGAGGGATAGTTATGTAAAATGTGTTATTGATTTGTTGATTTAACAGTTACAAATTAAATCCATTTTCCTTGACTTATCCAGGCTTTTGTAATTTAAAATTTATAACAAAATCACACCGTAGAGCGTTTCATTTCTTCATTATTTTGTCCCTAGGCTATACTGTCCTAGCAGACAAATTTGAGTTCAGAATAGTTACATGTTTACAATGGTACATACTCAGCACAAAGTACATTAGCTCCAAACAGCCATAAAGTATTCATTAAGGTGCAAAGAACATTTGGATCGAATTACAGTTTGTATCAACAATATTTTACAATGAATGTCACTGTTCTCTTTACTGGACCTTGGTTAAATTTCAATTTGTTAATTTACAATCACGTTTTCCTATAGCGTTTTCCACAGACTCATTCCCAAACTACGAGGTATTTCATAGAAATAAACCAAGATTGCGAAAATCTGGATTTAGCACTAAATTTAATTATAGTAAATAACTGAGAAGCAAGTTGATGTGTAGACTAGCAGAATAGCATTCACTACTCTTCTACTTTCAACACCAATATCCAGAATGGAATCTTAAAACCGATAGGTGGAGCTGCACGACTACTTTGGCACTGTTTACGTTACTTGAGCAACACCAAAGGAAAAGCATTTGGCAAGTTGTATTACCTGAAGTGATAAAAGTCGAATAGATTTACTGCCAACTTGGCACGCAGTTTATCAAAACTAGGAAAAACTTTTTTCGCAGGGTAAAAAACATAAGTTAAAGCATAGGCTCAAAAATACTTGTCAGCTCGTTTGAACGGGATACACTATGTGTACAACATTTCAACTTGTTCTTCGTATTTGTGAGACAATTCGGTTTTGCCTCACAGTATTCGCCTTAATCAACAATTTAGTTTAAAAAGAAAATGAAAAAATAAATTCGTTCATGTGTTCATTATGTTCATAACAAACCAACATACCATGACAATAAACAAGTAAGCAATGCTAGTACAGTACTTGCCCGTTTCTGTCGATTTATGAAAAATATCAAGTTGTAAATGTACAAGTACCCTGTATGCAGTTGTTCCAAACTATCGTAGTTGTGCGCAAAAAGCACATTTACAGAAGCAGACGTTTGCCATTTTTTTATGTTTACGAAATGCAAACAAATTTATTGAGAGTTAGATCGTTTAAGGCAGAAAAGCAGCGTATTATGCATTGTATATGAAAACGAAAGCAAGAAAAAAAACAAGACGTTTAAGCCTACATCAATAGCAAATATGAGCAATAAAACTATGTATTTGAAACTTTACAAAAAATAAAATTTCGCTATATGAATTACGGTCGAGGCAGTGACCTTTTTTAATAAGGTCTTTTTATTGTTAGTGGGTCGTATATAACTAAAACTGGCTGCGTAGCAAAAAAAAAAACACTATACTATAGGCGCTTTTAACCAAAATCCATGAAATTTTATTTTTACGATGTCTTCTTGAAGAAGACAAATGCGAGCAATTGTCAAACTGCGAACTCATTTTTCATAACCGAAAATAAAAATGCTAGATTTCTGCGGATAAACAGTCAACCAGCAGATCAAAACATAAGCCCACCTCCATAGATGGGCATGCATTAGTACAATGAAAGCCCCCAAAAATGGTAGCCACGAAAAAGTGCTGACATTTTATTTAGATTCAAAAAAATGTCACCTGTTAGAACCAGGTTTCAAACAATTTCCGAACAGTCTTTCGAATTTCATTTAATCACAATTATACATGTATATGACAGAGTATGGCATAATGTGTAGAACAGCCCATGACATATTTTGACGGCGAATTCGAGTCGGGTCGTGTAATCAAGTTTGTAAAACTTTAAAAGCAGTGGACAAGTGACTTAAGATTTACATGAAACTTCAGGATTTAACAATTCAAGATTTTGGGACATCATTTCTGCACCATCAGTATGCACTGTACACCATGCAATAACGTCTACTTGGTCCTAGCCTTGATTTTTGACCTCCGGCTTGATATTAAATATTATTTTTATCAAAATAAAACATTATTCAGCCAGGCCATATATCAAATTGCAGCGTCGTATCTGTTTCTGGCGTGCCCATCGTAGGAGGCGTTACAGCACAATAAAAAGAATATAATGGAGTCCAATAAAGTAATGCGAATTTCTATGAAGTTTTTTATTCTTTTTCCTATGTTATGTTTTCGTTTTTTTTATATTTTTTTTCTGAAAAAATAGTATGTACGCCACTTAGAGCTATATATTCGGTGGTGGCACTTCCAGGCTAGTAATCAATGCGGTTTGCAATATAAATTTCACAAACTTCCTTTTGGGTGGGTTCGGTGACCCGTCAACATTATGAAAGTATCGTCTAGGACTACAACTGTTCATCAAATATAACTAGTTGAAAGATGCTATATATAAGTTCAGCGCTTTCCGCACCGAGACTCCGTCAAAAAACGCCAAAAAATACACGTATTAAGCAAAGGCGAAACTGCATTCAGTCGCATATTTAACGAACGACCCCAGTCAACCAAGGCATAAAAACAACGTATACATACATTGTATATCCTAGAAGTACAGAAACATGTTTTCAGAAGTTTTGAAAAAGTTAACATGCAGTATTTGACCAACCCACGCTGATAAAAGGCTTTATCCACATTTTAATTTTAAAAAATGCCAAAACGCTATTTGAAGAAGTTATCCAAACTTTTTCCTGTTAAATTTCACAAGCCCAATTCTCAGAAATTCCTGGAATATACGACAAGTGATTTTCGTTAGAGGATTAAGCAATTGAGAATTGATAACTCAAATTTAGAGCACATCCAAAGAATACTTCATACTAAGCTTAATATCCTATCATACCACAATGCATTCATTGTGATGCCTTTACCATCGTTATTCAGAATTTCATACGGAACATTAAACCCTCGGTGAGGTTATTTGGGTTGAGAGCCTAATTACCCTGTGTCGTTGCTATTCCCCGAGAAAAACGTGACAATCCGAGATTCTCAGATCATTTTTCACATAAGCATAAACACCCAGAGCAACGGACAAAGGAGAGAAATTCCCAAACCGAAAAGAATTTATGGCATTTTCTTGGCACGTTTTAAGTTTTGCGGGCATCGTATTTTTTATTATTTTATTACTATTATCACCGCATTTAGATGGTCGTGTCTTTTTTGGCCTAATTTTAATTCTGGGCAGTTTTTTATGAAAAAAAAAGTGGCTATATGGTCCGAAAGGATCACGTTTATACTCGGAACTATGCCGGAAGTAGAGAGTTTTTTAGACATAATTTTTTGTCCGTCTTCCGACATATTCTGAGAGATTTCAGCTCGGCCAAAAACTTGATTTCAAGTGCCAGACGGCTGAAGATGCATTTTATAATGGAAACATGGTGTAACTTAGTCTCTTAAAACGAAAGACGGTCAAACCCAACACTACGCTGTCAGCCAACCTTTACTACCAAAATGTGTTTCAGCTTAAAACTTCGTGAAAACCTGCCAACAGTTCCACTCCAAAATATAATATTGTAAACAATTTCGAGCCCCTGAGGAAGTTTATGATTACAATTAAAGGCTAAAGAAGGAACGAGAGTGGTTTCTACAGGAGCGTCATGAACTTAAGGTTGGGGGATTTGATACGAACTCGTGGAATTATAATTGATAAAAACGATTTTGCGGATTTGTCATATGGCGAATCCACATTGACACCCAGAGGTGAAAATCTGCCAAAAAGTTTATATTTAGACGGCAACACTTTCGTCTCCCATGCACTACTAAAAGAAACACTTGCCTGCATTTCTATTGCATCGCGGAAAAACAAATGCACTTTTAACCTTACAATTGTTCGTAATTTACATCGTAAGCTTTTGAGCACGAACGCATCAGTCAGCACGCAAATTTCAAGAAATTTGATTCAATTAACCAACAAAATACTAAACAATCGATCACGGGAAAATAAATCAACTGAAAATGGGACACCCATTGAAAACTGGACAAAATAAAAATAAAAAGAGTAGAAAATGTAAGATGCACACCTTGCTTGGTGGGGTTTCACAATTTAAAGAATTATAATCGGTAAACAGAAAATCGAAAGAAAACAATACGAATATACGAGTAAACGATAGGTATTATTTATACATGTGTATCTCAGGTCATGGAATATTTTTCAGTGAAAATTTATCTAAGGATGTGGCACGTCTTCAAGGTGGCAGCACCGTTGACATGGCGTTATAAGTGATAACTACAGTGCCAATTATTAATTGACACATCGATGCCAATAATTGCAACGATAATAGTTCCCGACAACATTTGTTTTAACAAATCATTAAGGCACGATGACTGCAATGATTTTTATCGTGTCAAACGGTTAGATCTTAGAGGCGCCGGATACACAGGGTGATCGTAAACCCCTTCCATCATGTATTTGGTTTACAATCGAAAATAGCTACCTTGCGAAGAAAAGCTCAGTGTTTTTAGGCGTGGTTTCACAACAAACATGTATACCAAATCATTTTATTAAGAAGATTGAATGCGAAGAAATTTCCACACTGCAGAAATTCACCCAGATTGTTACTCTTCAGAAATTGCGTTTGACACCGATTGGTGACTGTCACATGACACCAGTGAGGTTTTCGATACAGATACCATTTTCGATTTTAGCGGTTGCAGGCATTCCCAGGGAACCAAATACATAAATTAGAAAGAAAACTTAGGAATTCTGCCATTTTAAAAAAAATGTGGTCGCTGTAACTAAATTTAAAAAAAAAAAAAAAAAAAAAAAAACGAAAGTATGACAAGTTGTATTTGATAAACACATCAAAATAGCATCCGTAACTGAGACAGCGCATAAACGATAATGATTTCTCTCAAAATTTGAGTTGCCTGGCACCAACGTGTAGTAGGAGGATCCTAGCAAGTTTTGCATCCTTTTTATTTGCATATGCACCAACAGGGTGCGGGTTTGAGTCCCCCATCCATGTAGGGCCAACAAAGCTCGTCTTTTGGATTGGCTATTTCTCCATCGTTACCTTTTACAGCCGTCATGGCAATGCTGTTATAAAAGCAGCTGCGAAAGAGCCATTGGCTGTCAGAAGCAGAGGGTATTAGCCAGGCAAAACGCCAAGGTTAATAATTGAAAGATTCCCGCGCCGCCATCTTGTTTCCTTAACCTTAGGTATAAATTTTCGGCTAAGAAGGATAGGCAGGGGTTGGCAACCGACGGATCTGATCCTCTGACTCACGTCCTAGCACCTGACGCCCTCAAATCTCGCTTAACGAGCATCACCTCCAAACGTTTTATTCCGCACCCACAAACACCCAGTTTCTTGGCCGAGGATTTGGCAATATCTAGCTCTGGCTGTGCTTTTGGGAAGGGCAACGACGCTCTGGGGAATAGCGGCTTTGCGAAATTCCAACCAAATTCGAGCGTCAGCTGGTGGGAGCCAAGAAATTTGGGCTCGTTCGGAAATTAAGATGATAGCAAGGCAGCATCTGCCACGACAACCCTTGGAAAAACAGTTGGCTGTACTACAACAACGTCCTTCACCGCAATGGACAATATGAGAATGTGGGCTTCTCCTAACGGCTCGTAGGCATGCGGTGATTGCCTCAATCTTGGGCAGCTAAATAAGGCAATAAGTTTTAAGGTTATTTTAGGTTGACTTAGCGTGGTATAGTTTGCAGTAGGCTATGCATATCCGAAAGTCATCATCTATTCTCGAAACTTTCAAAATAAATTGATAAATATAAGACATTTTTAAATACATCTATATTTAATTCAACTCAGTACCCTACAGTCAGCAAATAAATGCCAGGTGGTAGGGAGGACCAAAAAATAGAAAATTTCTAGGATTTATATTTTATAACTACATCTATAAATCATACATATTTTATAAGAGCATCTATAAATCCCAGAAAATTTCTAAATACATTTATAAATCCTAGAAATTTTCAAAATAGATGCATTTCTCGAATTTTTCAAAATGCAGTGTACACTATAGTCGTCACAAATAAGGAGCGGAAAAAATGGCGTCGCTCAGACCAATAGGATGCGATCGCCTGTTTGCGATTCATCCATCCAGGTCGCCGCAAATAGCGCCATTGAGCGGAGGTGGATGAAAGATAGAAGCGCGAGAAAAATAATTCCACATTTTCATGTCAACTCATGTCATTTTGGGCTGACACAGGGCCTACCTGGTGTCCGAATTTCTT
>JAQFYZ010000174.1:0-60754 GCA_034695085.1 Cylindroiulus punctatus | reverse complement strand
AACCTTTATCGTCAGTGATAAGGGGACATTCAAGTATTACCTTCATCTTAGGTGAGGGAGGCCGGTCAAATGATGACACGATGGCAAGGTTTCCTCTTTCTGTCAAATCTGGGAAATTAAGACTGTTTCTTGGTTTTTTGTAAAACAATTTAGTTAGGTTGCGTAACATTGGGTTAAAATCCACCAGCGATCATCCAGTTTTTCAATAAGTTTCGCCTATGACTTTTTTCTTTTGAAAATCTGCTTGTGTGATTTGCTATCATTTATGATAGCACATTACAAAAAATTCTCACTTCGGTCAAGATTATGTCGTCACCCCTTTTCAATTACAGTAGAAACTGTCTAAACTAATACTGCAGGGACTGTGCGTTGCGTATCAGTTTAGACAGGGTCATTAATTTAATGGATTTTTCACTCAGGAGGAGATTTCCTGTCATGGGCCACCAGTGCCCACCACTAAGTCTTCACCCATCTTACCGTACATGTAGTGGTGAATTCTTTATGTTGGCCAATGCCAGGAAATGGGATTTTGCCCCAATGACTATCTTGGCGCTGCAGTGGATGAAGGCAAGTGTGAGCACTGTAAGGACACGCCTGATGGTCCAGAAAGGCATTCAGGATTACTTCCGACGTGTTTAAGTACAGTATTTTGTACGTTGCTTTCTTTTATGCAGGGCATATTAGTTAAGAAAAGTTGTGGGACCAATAGATCTTATTGATTATTGGATTACGGAGGTTTATTAGTTCAAGCATGGGGACGAGCCCGGGACCGGCCAATATTAGTTTATGGAGGTTATCAGTTAAGACAGGTTTTACTGTATACGCCCTAACCAGGGTCACATCACCAGGTCTCTATTTTTAGAAGACGGTGAATCCATTTTTGGGGGACTTAACGATTTCAAGGTACACTATTTGGTGGAAAAGCTCGTTGCCAAGCCACTTTTGAGAGCCTCTGTCAGCCTATGGCTTTCGGGTTGCGGAGAACGCTCTGGCTTTTGTTTCTGGGAGGCCCTCTCGGTGCCCCGCTGTCTGGCGTGCCTCCACACGGGGTTCAACTTCCCCGTGGGTGACGTTGGCAACGACGTCCGTCACAGCTGGGTGATGGCGTGGGCTGGGCGCTGATAGCATTGATCAGCTGGCTGGGCGACTGCCAACACAGCTTGCTCAGCCCGCTGTTGCCACCGCCGGTGATTGGCTTCGTGCTCGATCTCAAGTTCGCAGAACCAACAAAGAGTTCGCCTCTTTTGTTTTTCCGATCAGTGAAGGTGGAGCTGGCGAAGGTCGATTTTTGCGCAGGTACTGGTGAGAGGGTGAAGGGCACTCACCGTAGTGTTGCTCCGGCTCCAGCTCGAAGAGACTGCTTTGCACCTTGACGTGATGCCTACGGTGCTGCCGCCTCACGACGTGCACAAATGCGAACGAAAGCCTATGGCGAGAGATCCCCTTACAGCCCCCAATCCTGCTATTGGTGCTCTGAATGTTAGCACAGTCAAAAGATGCCTTTTCAACTGGAGAAAACGCGAATGCTGATGAAGTCAAGGACTCGAATGGAGCCATGTTGGCTTGAATCACGAGTATGATGTGTAAGGTCACAGATGGGGCCTAAATTTACCATATGGCCCGGACCTATCATCAGCTTTCAGCGGCCATGGATGTACGCGGTTCTTTGTCGACCAAGATGGCCGATAAGCTCAATCTGCTTACTGTATTTCCTGTAGTTGTGGTAATGCCTGCGATGCTGCCACCTTGAATGACGAAGACGTCCATCAATCATCTTTGCAAAAATGCTAATAAATTGCTCATTGCTTGTCAGCACGACAACTAAATTACACTGTTCATGTATACCTACATGTACATGTTATTCTCTTAATTAATTTAGCTAAATATGCCCTGTTCAGTTTCTTTGTATTCAACAACCAGACACCCCCAAAAACTCGAAGAATGGTAAGCAAATGGCAGCTATAGTCTATGTTCCAGAAGTTTTTATTTTTAAATTTCAACTACCACCCTTCCTGTAGAGTTGATATGCTTGTTACATATATGCGTGTTAAGTGTAGGGAAGTGGAAATGAAGGAACGGGATATTCTAAAACGTTAGCCACCATGATGATGGTGAGCTTTCCCTCACGGCTTGTAAGCTGGTAGTGATTGCTTAGCGCATCCATCACATTTTAGGCTAGGAAAGGCAAAAGAATAAAGAAAGAAATAAGCACAGCAGTAGTAGGTGTCATTTTTGTATACTGAGCTAGTATGCTAGGAATAAGCTTATAAAAATGTGCAGATTTGGAGCAGGGCTATTCTTGCCGGACTATATGTACATGTATGTTCCAAATGGCTGCAGTAACGAAGCCGATCATAAACCGATTACTTACCATTAATCCAAATGTAGTTGAGATCTTCTGTTGTTACAGTATAGAATAGCCTGGATTTCTTCCAGTAGTGGTTTTTATGCTATGATAGCATTGCTGGGAATCGCTGCAGCTTTATGATGTTGGTGATCTGCCAGAAAGTGGAGTTCGTGGAGATTTTATGGACTCCTCAACGCCTTGCTCATTTTGTAATTAAGCTTGTGGAGTCAATTCGTAATCCACAGGGTAACTTCACTTGACCGCCAAACCGTCAGCTGTAAAAAACGTGTGGCAACCCCAAACTAAGTTATATGGTGAGGTGCAGTTGCCCTCAAACGTGTTGCTAAAGTCATCACGTTCTCAGGGCTTGTCATCGTACTAGCGAGAGCGATCACAACATGGCTTAAACAGAATAGTTTCAGAACCGGGTGGCAATTTTGCAGTCATTGCCTTTGTTTTTAAATTCAGAAACAATAAATAAACTCAAATGGGGATCATACAGTCTTAAAGGAAGAGTTGCCTTCGTGCCGTTCTGTTTTGATTCGCAAGCATGTGGTTCTTATTAGACCTCATTAAATTCTCCAGCTGTTGGCAGGCATACCGTATGCAGTAGAAACGAATGTCTTTGCTAAAAATAAAATGACATTGGCAGGATTTGCCTGTTCTGGTAACAGCACATCAAATCGTAATCCAATGTCTTTTTGCTGTTTTTATACATGTAGTGCATATATGGACATATGGAACTTATGCCCAAACATGGCAGTGGTCCAATCTGGCAGGGTTTATGTAACTGCTTTGCGAATGAGCTCCTTCTAAATGTTATTAGCCATAACTGCAGTCTAATTACCTCATATTAATTATCCATCGGCAGTTAACGCGCAACCGTGATAACAATTAACACCTGGGCTGTGGTTTATATGCAATGTTTAAAACACGTTAATCCCACGTGCAAAAGAAATGTATTTCAAATGCATTTTAAAAGACATTATATTGCAAATGTATTTTTTAAGAAAAAGCTCCATGATAAATGCGTTTTAGAATGCATTTACATATATTTTGAAATGCATTTCTTTTCCATATGGGATTGGTTGTCTAACTCTTAGTCGTGAAATAAGTGCTATTTTATACTGTGATTCACACGACCTGGAAAAAGCTGGAAGGCTAGGGAATTTGGGTATGGAAACAGTCTGGGTATTTCTCATCATGGTATTTTCTTGCATGCAAGGTTGTATGAATATCAATAGCAGTGAACATTATTTCCTCTAAATAAGTTTTTGTGCTTGCAAACAGGGTTTTACAAGCCCAGAATTATTTTTTGGAAAGATTTCACATAATTTTCAAGATGTTTTTTTCATTTTCTCCAATTTAAAATTGCGTGCGACTCGAACGTGTATAATTTCCAACGACCTTATCGCATTGGCTATACCGTATAATACTCATTTTCCCCAATTAATATTGAGGCTACCATAAGCATGAAGTTGAGGCCACTTGACCACCTAAGTGCTCACAAATTATGGTTGGCGTGTTCTTAAATCCCGCATTTTCACTATATCAGCCACGGTAGCCTTAAGTTTTTCTTTCTCCGCCAACACTTTTTTTGGTAGCCTTGTAACCTTTATACCGACTTAGAGATTAACTACATGTTATGGTAGGATAAGTTGCATAAATATTGATGCGTGCGCTGATGGAGCGCCACCTGACATCGTTTTTTTACACGAAAACGTTCCCCCAGCACGTGTACTTCGGACTGTGCGAATTCACTCAAGATTTTGAATTTTTTGCTATCTTTTATTGGGAATAAACTTATAGTGGTGAATTGGTGACCGAAAATAATAGGGAAGTGTGATCGACTTTGGTGTGAAAAAATAGACTCCCATACATTTTATTCCTTCAGTACGTAAAAAAAAATTGGAAAACCTGAAATGTAGTCTTGACCTGAAAATACGGTGATTGAGTTGAGTTTGTTTCACATGAAACAATTATTCGAGTTCGTTTTCAGGTGACCTAGTAGGTTTTCCGTATTGATATTAGTCAGTATTGAACGGTGATGTAAATCTCTTCGTCAGCTCTGATGAGTTGGCAGTGGTGTGTTTCTAAAGGTCGTGCCATTCAGCGAATTGTTGCTAAGCAAGTTTCTTTTCCGTTAAACGTTGTTTAATCGTTATAAATGCTTATAAAAATGAATGGTATTGCTGGTGATTCATAGAAACATGTGCAATGTCAAGTGTTGTTTTGAAAACGAAATTATGTGGTTTGCATGGAAATGCTTGAAGATGGCTCGTAACATAATGAAATATTTTGTAATTTATTAATTTAATTCCATGCACTGATGCTTCAGATCTTAAGTTCTTGACTGATTGGCATGCTTATGGTGACAGATTTGTTAGTTTGTTAATGATGTTTTCGTTCTCGGAGACATTTTTCAGAATTTCAATAAATGTCAAAAGTGAGTTTATTCATTTTGTGGAATCAATGCAATGTCTTCGTGCAATTACTGTCTTGAACATCTGGCATGTCTTGCAAGATCCTGCATTCGGTAAATTTTGGCAATTCAGAATTAACTTTATTCTTCATCGATGCGACATTTGTCTCCCCGATTAGAAAGTGATGTTTCTCTGCATTTTTCGTGATCTGGCAGTGATTGCCTGTGGTGAAATGTGGCCAAATGAAAAAAAATTGTATTTTTTGGTTAGTTTAGCTTAGCGAAGTAGGGTTGGGATACTGTACATTTTTTTGCACATCTGGAACAGGGAAGATGCAGTGGTTTATCCAATATTACTATCGCTACAGTACTTTTTACCAAATATGGAGTAAAAAAAAATTTATTACAATTTTTTTATCTTATACACGGTGGAGCGGACTAATTAATTTCATCAAACGATTTCGGCTAGTTCTGTGACCTTCATCAAATACATGTACATTGTATGTTACAGCTTGATTTGAAATGCGGTATCCATTATTATCTGTTCTCATTTTCGCATTCGACCGAATGGGGACCACGCCCATACAGCGTAAATAATTCTTTGTGTCCGAAGCATCTAGCTGACCACAATAATATAGATTTGGCTGCACTATATGCCAAAGGTTGTGCATGAGCTGCAAGATTGTTGAACTATGGTCATCTCACGAAAAACTAAAAACAGCTAAGAAAGTAAACCATAATTCAATAAACATGTTTGCAAAACCCATAAATAGAAATTCAGTGCAAATCCGTTTGGTACATCGAATGGACCACCAATGCAAGTAAACACGTCCTCGAGTTGTTGATAAATCCGAAATTAGCTCTGTAAACATTAGCTTATTAAATAAACTTGTTTTTGATGATTCAGTAATTAATAATTGACGCGCAGGAAATGATGTTGGAAAATGGTGACTCCGTAGATTGCGTTATAATCATGCACTCATCTGGCATAACAATATACTGTACATGTACTGTAATGCAAGTGCATACAGGATGTATATATACAAACACTGAATATGTTCCCTTGAGTTCTGGATGTGTTTGAAGGATGTCGCTTTATCAATGCATTTTTGATTTGCAGAGTATGATGTCTGGTTTAATTTAACATGCTGCAATCATTCTTGTACGATTTGGGACGATTTTAGAGCAAATTAATGCACATTCGCAGGCACTCCTGGCGAACCAAATATAAATCTACCTGGAATAAACAACTAGTTCCTGTACTGTACCCTGTTCCAAAATTTGATCCTTGTACACTGTCTCTGTGTTATTAAATAATTTTTTGTACTGCTGCTAGGACTCTATGATCATCCTGTATCATACATGTACATGTAGATAACAGTTCCTGTGTAAAAAGGAGGGTTTGGTTGGGAGGTTGGGTTGAGTCCATGGTGAGAAATTCCTCGAAAGTATGTCGAAGAACACTGGCTACATGTGCTAAATCAAACACTTAAAATGTTCCCTTGAATTCTGAATGTATTTCAAGGATGTCGCTTTATCAGGACGATTTTAGAGCAAATTAATGCACATTCGCAGGCACTCCTGGCGAACCAAATATAAATCTACCTGGAATAAACAAGTAGTTCCTGTACTGTACCCTGTTCCAAAATTTGACTCTGTGTTGTTAAATAATTTTTTGCACTAATAATAGGACTCAATGATCATCCTGTATCATAGATAACAGTTCGTGTGTAAAAAGAGGGGTTTGGTTGGGAGGTTGGGTTGAGTCCATGGTGAGAAATTCCTCGAAAGTCTGTCTAAGAACACTGGCTACATGTGCTAGATCGGGTAGGCGTTGATTTCAGGCGACATGCCAAGAAAGTAATTTTGCTCCAAATTCTTCGTGGGCAGCACGTGCTGACAGCCTCGGCAGCACGTGTCGATTGTTTGGGGACAAAGTTTTCGCTGTGCATCCGTCAACCATGCACGGGGGCGAAAACTGCATCTGGTACCGAATTGGGTTCGTGACCTCTGCCATCGATTCTCAGTGATGGTGTACTCCTGCATCAGCCATGAAATTACTCTTGAGTTACTGCTGAATTATGATATTAATACACTTGAGCAGTTGGGGGCCCAGGCACACGGTGGGTTGAAAGTAGGTCGAAGTTCAGGTGCCAAAATTCCAAATGACACCCTAGCTCGCTGTGGAACTGATGCCATGCAGCCCGCCAGGGAAATGTTTATTGTTTTAAAAGAAGCAAGAATGAACGTAAATCACGGACACCTCCGAATGGAGCCCAAAAGGTTATTTTCATTTGTAACTTGACCTACATTGCTATTGCAAATTGCAAAAGAAGTGGAACGTAATGTACATGTATGAGTTGGATGCTGGAGCCTGGAGGTGGCCATTTCTCGAACTTAGGAATCAAAATAAACTAAATTTGGTCAATTTTCTTCCTAATTCATGGTTAGGGAGTCCTAAATGGCAGGGATGTCAAAATTAAGGGACAAGGGGCTGTCAGCATATACGCAGACGCTGATTTCTGCAACTCAGAGACCAGGAATGACTGTGAGAAACTGCATATCGAGGGCATTTTTTGGTGGAAAAGACCCAGATTGCCACTGCAATTAAATGGCAAATGGCGAAATTTCGCAAAACTTTTCCCACGTAATTGCAGGTACCGCATCTGTTTTTACTCGTGTGCTTGACCAATGCTTGACATTGCTCAGTGCATGCCATAATCAGTTATCTTAATTGCTGTAGCAGAAGCTAATTTAATGATTGGAAAGCAAGGAGCTATTGTTCTCGGGACATTAATGTAGTTGCTCATACTTAATCGTGAGCTCATTCCAGATGAAATCGAACGGTTTTTCTCGCCGCAATTGGGGTCACTTGCATCTCACCGCTATCTGGCCACCCTGGGTCGGGATATGTTTATACTAATTGAACGCAATTGCCGTGGATTTTTGTTCAAAATGAGGGCGTTTTGGGGTTATCAAATGCACTCCTGGGTGCACTTGACGTATTGGCCTACTTATGGATTTTCAGTATCGTTTGTAGATGGGTTTTGTGTCGTCATTGTTTACTTTCTTGCACTAAATGTACCTAAATGTGAGACCCGTTGCAAATGAAGAAATGCTTGCATATTTGACTATTAAAGTCAAATTGCATCATTAAACCGTCGAGTTGGGAACGTTCTGGAACATGTTTTCAGAACCAATTCAGCAGCGTTGTTGCCACTGTGTCGCTCTGCCTAGGGATGCTGACTGGAAAATCTTGAATCGCAATCACTACTAACTATAGCCAGCTTGAAATTAAAACCTATGTTTGGAAATAGAATTATTTCTTGTCGATTTGCCAGCTGTTCTATTCTTGGCCTTCAGGAAGTAAATACAACGTTAGCGTGCCTATTTTACATTTCTTAAAGCTAAGGAACACGTTATTTAAGGCCCATTGGAAGTGCGTTGTGACTTTATGGACACCCTGCATAAAATTACCAAATACAATTTCTCCTTTCCTGATCAACATATTAAAATAATTCTTTGTAAACATTAACAGGGACTTGCGTTTCTTGGGATGTGCTCTTGACAACTTATGGAAATCTATGTGATATTAATAAAAACGATAATTCCATGTTTGACCTCTTAGTTTGCTTTATGGGAGATCGATGGCAGCACCTGCCATCTGAATGGGAATATAAGAGATTTGCTGTCGTTGGCACAATAAAGAATATCTGGAGAAATTCTAAAAACGAAATGTCTTTTCATTTTCTGTAGCGCAGGAACTTACTATCAATATAAACTTTGAATTAAAACATTTAGTTTCATTTGAAATTTTCATATCTGTCCAAAATTATCAAAATTCAATTGCAAAAAATCACTTTCAATGGGCCTAAAGATTCGACAACTCTGGCTAATTAAAATCCGATGATTATACGTACTACATGTACAGCAGATAACTAGTTTACGAACATTGTCGCAATTTTGTACAACATTCAGGAACCACCACCTTCGAGATACTTGCTATTGCATTGTTTGTGAATGTCACACTTTCGGTTATGACCTTTCCGCAACTGATTGAGGACATGCAGGCAGGCACATCAATTTAATGATGCCTAGATGGGGGCCTACATTCGGTGCAAACAAACGTTCCATTATTTACATAGGTATGGTTTCGTGAGTATTTATATAGCTTGCGTAACATTTTTAATGCTACGTTTCCTTCCGGTATTGAGCTTTCCAATTCGAGTTGTGATCAGATACTAATGAAGTTTGCATATAAATCGTAATTGTTGATATCCATGTACATGTGTGTCATGACCTGTACTGAGCACGATAGATTGTTGCGCCCTCTGTTTAACGATCAGTGCGATTTTTGAGCTTTGCTCTGGAGGATGTAATTGCGACGCACAATTAATGCTTGTTGCCAGGAGATTAAATTTTGTGTTTTTGAATTTGATTATTACCTTTGACCAGAGTTGATACTCTGACTGTAACGAGGTACTCTTGGAAGTGAAACAGATAAGGGCAATTCTGGTGAAAAACAATTCAGAGCATATTCATGATGTGCTAAAATTAGACACTTTTCCCTGCGCAGGGTAATTAAAGTGCTTGTAAGAGTTTTAATGTTTGAACCGTATGAGCCCATCTTAAAATTGCTAACTTGACAAATGTTAGGAAGATGTTTTGTAAACGTTATGGATGCAATTCTTGTGATATTAATGGCGAATTTTTTCTTTATTTTCAGGAAACGCCGCTCAATGTATGCCTGGTTATGGAGGTTAGTTTCACTTTCATGTTGATGTTATTGATATCGCCTTCAATAGATTTTTTGGCTGCACTATGGAATAGGCTATACTGCAATGTCGCCATGAGAAGGTGGGCTTCTCCTAACGGCTCGCACGCTAGCAGTTGAGGGGCAGCTAAACTAGAAATAACATTTTCAAAAAAGTTAATTACACGTAGTTTACTTGGTGTGGGGTGGAAATACATACACGTAATAAAATTGTGCATGTTTTTAGCTGGACATTGCATAGTACAGTACACGTACCGTTTGCCTATATGCAATTTTCTTTATTTCTACAATTTCTATTATTTGTTTAAAACAAGTGCATTTTGCAAGCCCTTCACTTGGTTTTCAAAGAGGCATGCTGAAAGCGCATCATGGATCACAACTGGCTTTATTTCAAGGGTTTCATTGTTTTTGCCAATCGAAACTGAAAGATATAAGATAAGAATAAGATATTTCTTTAAAACAAGTGCATTTTTCAAGGCCTTTCCTTTGGTTTTCAAAGAAGCATGGTGAAAGCGCATCATGGATCACAACTGACTTTATTTCAAGGGTTTCATTGTTTTTGCCAATCGAAACCGAAAGATATAAGTTCGTCAAACCTTCAATTATAATTAGAAGGCTGTTCGTCAACATGTCGTATCGGTTTCGTCTGGGAACAGACGCTTGGTCCCCACAAAGTCAACGGTACCGTTTTTATTATAACTTAATTGTGATGGAACCCTAGACGGTACGTTGGCCTTGAACTTGGAGAGACATCAATGACAGACTCAGCTGATGCTAACCGGGGTCTTATTGTCCAGCGTTGTTGTTTCTGAGCTCGGATACAACCTTGGTTGGAGGCTGATCGATGGTGCGATGAACTTCGAGGATGCTTTTAGCCGTTGGTAACATCGTCTGTTGTTACCAGCTGGCTTCTGAGATATCAGTTTGGTCCAAAACGATTTTCCCTAAGATGTACGTCCAATTTAATCAAGTTTTTAATAGTATTCTGCAGTATTTAGCCTATCCTGTTTGTCAATAATCAGTACTTTATTTGAACAAAATCACGAATTACCAAATGAAAATTAACTAATAATCTCAAAACGTTTCCGTTACGATATTGTAAAATAATACGAAACTGCTACTATCTCACGAATTCCCGCCCTTCGCTTTGTATCACGAAGAACTGTCCTGCTTTCTGATGCAGGATTGCAAATTGAAAAAATCATAAAAATAGCCTATAGTTTACTCATATATGAGTTTAGATAATAGTTTGCTCCAAAAAAAACAGTAGGCCTGTTAGATTTAAGCGATAACAAATATTTGGAAACGCAACGTTTCCAAAACATGTCAAATTGAAACATGTTGTCAAACTGACATCATTTCTCACTGATGTGGCAAACACTGACACTGGGTGGTTTACCACATCGTAAACAAACCCTGCTGTCCATCTTGCAACACAACTACACCGAGCAACAGGCATGGCTTACCGTTCGCAAACGACGCAATTAGGAATCTTGATATGCAAATTCTTATCAACATGTGGGCTTCAACCTCAATAAGCTGTGGTTCAAAAGAAATGGTACATCGTCAGGCGTAGGCGTCACCCTGTCTGTAGGTCAGAACGATTTAAACCTAAGAAAACACCATGACTTTGGTACTGACCCCATTAGCCATCAAATAGCCGCAATAAGATCTTTACAAATTGCTCATTGTTTGTTATCCTAGACATAAAAATATCAGTTCGGCGATCTAAATATATCGAAATGACCAGTTAATGATGTGGAAGCATTGTTGGTTCAAACTACGAATATATCAGTAATGCTAAAATGGCCGTAATGCGACGCCGTTCATTTTTCATACTTGGTCTAACTTATTGCAAAATTGATTTTATGCTTAATTGCATGACTACTTCGATATACGGTATTTAAGAGACAGCTGAACGATTTTTTAATTTATCGAGGTGGCAAATTGGAGTGTAAGGTTTTCAATGTACAGTAATTTCATTTGATAAAAGGTTAACTTTGATGAGCCTATGTTTTAAGCTTATAAGCGGACGGAAAGTTATGGGTGATTATTAAGTTTGTCATCAAAAGATACATAAACCTTCATTAAAACAATAATTAACAAAACTTAGTTACAAAGGATAAACTTGCATATTTCTTGCTTAAACACTATTTTCGATTCTTGCGCTATTTCTGACAGCAAACACATCGAATCAAAACTTTTCCGAGATTTTGTCCTTGTAATTTTAATAGTTTTTAATCACGTGCCAATAAGTTTTTATGGGGTTTTTATTAGTTTTTTATAAAAATGTTTTTCAACCCAAGATCATTTGTTCGTCATTGAAAATCAAATGAAATAATAGTTAAAAATTAAAGTGTGTGCAGATGTTAATTTTCTTATGGATTTGAGCCACTAAATTGACTTTTAATTAGGGATGAAAACAAAGCAGGATTTAAATCGACTAGGAACCGTATCACTGACATACTTTCCCAGACTATCAGATCTATTTGTTGCCATTAATAGTAACCATATTTAGTGCACATGTTTTCATGGCAGACAGGAAAGGGAAAGGCGTTGTACCCATCGAAGTTAACCTGCAGCAGAGGTCAGAGTCAATGGGGAGAGTGGACTGGCTTGTTTCATAAAATTATACTGCAATTATTTCTGCTAGCTCATTTGTCTCATTGTTACCTGCACGAGGTTATCACTGTATAATGAATATTATTTAGTGGATTTTCGTTTATGAGAAAGCGTGCCTAAAGGTGCATCCACACTATTTAACAAAGCGTGTTACATACATGTAGCAGGCTTATACAACATGTTTAAAATTGAGAAGAAGCTTTATATAACCTGATCCTATGTAGCAATTTAACTATACTGGGGAATAACTATAAGTTATACATGTATAATAAGTTGAACCACAGATTTAATAACAAATTTATGGTATAACAAATTTTCGTTTAATTATAGGCAACAAATAATAACGCAGTGCAGTCATTTAAATTAAGCAGATGCTTCTAAATTATAAGCATCATTCAGATGTTAATGGAACTTAACCAGACATAATCCGATTCTATTTTGAGCATATTTTATTCGCACTGTAAATTTTGCTTAAAATTTTCCTTTCCCATGCACTCGACCATGAAATTAATGGCTTTTTCTATTGATCCTTTTTTGCACATTTCTCTGTCTGCCAGGTTATCTTAATGAGCTGCTTTCGTCGCATTTATTCATCCACGAACACAGAACTAGTCCGCAGTTTTGAATATTATTTTAATGATGAGCGAGTTGCTTTTCTTTCCTTTAAACATGGTTTTTAACGGTGTTATCATCAGCGTTTTTCAGCTTATGTTGAGTGTATTATGAAATTTAAAAAACTGAAGCCGGTTTTCGGTCTCTTAATGAAAGTAATGAATATTATATTCGCTCGAAGTCAAGGCCAAGATATTTTCATGCAAATACTGTATTCAATGGCAGAGGTGAAAGATGATAAAAGTAAATGTCGCTGTTGGAATGGAAATGTTGGTATTTCAAGAAAAAACACTAAACGATTTTTATTTTCACTTTAGTGTTTTTTTACTGTGGGAAAATCAGAAAACCTTATGTTGTTCTAAAACATTTCCTTTTTTCATTTTCAGTATTGCAATGGAGGGGACTTGGCAGACTATCTTCATCGTAAGTTTTGTAATATATTCTTAACGATCTTCTTACCAGTGTATGCACTTGCATTAATTTTCCTGGATGTCTTTAAAAGATAGTGGAGTTGGATGAAGAAACTATAAGCTCCCAGATATGTGACGAAATGGTTGTTGCATAGCAACAGCATTGGAATTTAACCATTACGATTATGATCATTGACGTTGTCTTTATTGCCATTTTCCAATAATGGAATTGATGCAGTTGCTATGGCGACCGACCTTTGGAAAACTGATATTGACCTGGGTTCACACTATAAGCAACATATTGCAAAGTTATACATCTTATTTCAAAATGAAAAGAACAGTTTTAGTTATTATGAAGTTGTTAAACATTTTGACTATAGCCACAAGTTGTACAACATTAAGGTTACCCTGTATATGGCAATGTTTCGTTATATACTCTAGTGTGTACCCATGGTCTCCTTTTTTATTTATTTACTACCCTTATTTATTTTTGACAAATGGCTTTTGTCACATGACAATTAAAAATGATCAAAAAGTGACTCAATGAAAATGCTGTTTAATCATTACATGTTTGCCACACAATTTACATTACAAAAAACTCGTATTTAACTGACCATTTCCGTTGCACAATTTCAATTTTGAAATAGCTGAGAACTATAATTTTATTTAGAAAAATAGAATTGGCCCTATTCAAATGACATTGTTGCCAAAATAAAAACTTGATCACTGGAGATAGGAGAAAGCTAATAGTCTAAGAAAGTAAACTGATATCTGCTTTTTTCTTTTCCATAATTGCAGAATTATCATAAAACATACATGGAAACTTGTTTTTGTTTGAAATTCAAGAAATGTTACAAATTTTCGAGGAAACGTTTTGAAATGCGTGTCCTATGGTTCTAGTGGTTTTGACGAAATATTTTTTGGTACTGTATTTAGTAGAGCCCCCACCTCATTAATCCTTGTTATACGATTTTTTTTCCGTGAGAACTCATGATTTTCATGAGGTAAAACGGGAAGTGCAGCCTTTCACGCCTGTTTAACCTCTTTTTTGATGCCATTCGCTTTCTATGCAAATTGGCAATTTTGCATTATGCAGACCACGCTTGAAAAGCGTAACTTTACCCAATTTTTTTTTCCTTTTTCTTTTAGTCAAGGGTACACTCAGCGAGGACACCATCCGATTGTTTCTCCGCCAGTTGGGTGAGTCGCCCATTTCAATTGTTTTTCCAAAGCAAAGAGTTCAACTGGCAGGAAGTCGTGGGCTGGCCATCCTGGCATCAGAACACCGTCCTGGACAGTGAACTGCACGAATAATTGACCGTGTAGGAGCCTAGACAGCCCAGCAGTTATGTCACAGAGATGTTGTCTTTAGATTGTCTAATATCCGTAATATCCGCTTGTATGGATGATTTTTACCATCACCTTCAGTTGTGCAAGCAGGAACCCAGTTTTCTTTGGTTTTTTCTTCATTATTTTCATTTTTAGTAGTTTTTATGATATCAGTAGTTGAATATCGCTTTTGCTCAATTTGCTTCATAACGAGTTGAAGAAAATAAGTGATCATTCTATAGATTTACAGTATCTGATTTATGAAGAAACTGAAACAGATGCCCGCGCGGTATTATTTTGTGAACTTTCTTTCTGCAACTGTTGTTGCTTGGAGCCATGCAGTATTTCTGTCTAAAAACAGTCTAACGAATCAGTTTTACATATTACCACATTCATGGATTGTCCTTTAAATTATTTCACGAGTCATTTGCATCACAGCTTGCTATTCTTGCAATTGTCAATATTTAAAGCCAGGCTTAACCGAAGGGATGGGACTGACGTGCTTAATTAGTAGCTTCCAGACAAACGAAATTTTGTAGAATGGTTTTGTCAATGCTGAATGGAAGGCTTTTAGCATGTTTTCATTCGCAGAAAAAAGTAAATAATTCCAGGAAACCCAACAGTGCCAACGACCATGCGTCCTTGTTCGGTTCACAATAACTGCTTTGAGTAGCATGTAATGACAGATAATGGATCCTGGGATTTACATGTCAATGGTTTTATCAGGAATCAGATTGTGTGACCTTATTTAACCAGTATCATTGCTGAACAGCTGTGCCAATATTAAGCTGGTAAGCCGATACTGTCGAGGATCTGGACAAAACAATCTCTCTGTAAATCATGTTCTTCAACAACCCTTTCCTTTGCATCGTTCACTATGTTTACATGGCAACTTTAAGATAACTTTTTCTACGTAAGTCTAACTTGTGAACTTGTTTTCTTCTACCTTTACGTGGCAGCATATTGATTTGAGAATCAGCATGTGGCGATTTAATTCAGTTTAATACCAAGCAAGTCAAAGTCGCTGCAAATGGCATACAATCAAGCAATAAGTGAACTTAGTGCTCGTGAAGCTACTTTGTGTAAAAGAATTATCGAAGATACAAATAAGAAAAGAGGCCATCATTAGTGGAACAATTCAAGAACAAAAGTTTCACATTTTTCAAAGATTGCTTTGTTCTGGTGCAAATTTCAGGAAATTAATGGGCTACTTTTCTTCATATTGTACTTTCAAACACTATCCCTCATTTAAAAGTATCTGATTACTTTGATGGCATCGACATCAAGTGGTTGTTTCCATATGCGTTGTACATGTGAAGGCCAAAACTGTTGTGCACGCTGATGGTCGCCCACTCCCAGTCTCCTTCATTCATCTTCAAGGTTTGTTTAGCCTTGTTTGAATGATTGCACCTATAAGCAACTGATGATGAATTTGCTGTGGGTTAGCCCTTTCGACTTATGCGTGCAGGTATCCGATATCGTATATTTGTGTGTCAGCAATAAAAACATTTTCGTTGTGGGAGACGGCATTTTTTTGATGGGAGATCAAATTAATGTTTATTATGGCTATTGAATATGCTGAAATGTCGATAATCTATGAGCCACGATGTTGCACTAAACTGTTAAAATGTAATTTATACAGATCAGGAAGCAGTGGTGGTGCAAGGCACTATCGAAATTCGCTTTCCGTCCTGGGTTATAAGCTGTCGTTGAACGATTGACATACTTGAAAACTATGTAAATGTTCTGTAATTTCTGCAAATTTGCTCCATCAGTGTGCTTTACATTGTGATCATCCCTGCCCTGTTTGAACACAGCGATTACATGTACATATATTGTAATTAGCCTTCTTTGTATGTAATTTAGTGCAGCTATCCATCGCTTAACTGGTTTTCAGCGAAATCAGGTCAACTCATTGCCAATTTTGAGTAGTAAAAGATACCTTGCTGACACTGCATTCATGCCAATGTTAATGACAGTTGCTTGCATCTTATATGACAGTACATGTGCAGCATTTCGAAGAAGCAGTATATGGGAAAAGAGTAATGTTAAAAACGAAGCCATTTCTTCAGAAATAACTAAAATCATTTTATTCTATTCCCATGCAAGTACTGGTTTTCTTATGGAATTACTGGAAACGCCAAGGCACACACTTTTTGAAAAGTCAGATGCATTGTTTTAGGTACGTTTATCAAAGTAAGGCATGCATGCAGGCTACACCTGTTTGCCTGCCTTGTCTTGTGTAAACTTTTAATCAAGTCTAGTGTTTTCACCCAGGGGGAATTTTCGGTTTATCACCTTTATTTAAGAAAGATCATGGTTGGACTCCAGCCACGTCGGAAGGGCAGCGTAGTTTTTTTGTGATTTAAGATGTGGCATGATATTCAGAGGTCGTTGCCCCGAATCTTTAATAACCCCTTCGTCTTGTTTTTTATTTTTGTTTTTAATATTTTCCGTCATGTATCCCACTTCCTCTTTTCCCTCCCCTTTCTTGTGCCCAGAGTTATAACTCGCCCAAAATATGTCTGTATCACCAATCATCTTTCAATGCAAAACAAAGAATCTGGCACAATTTCAAGGGATTTATAAAGATATTTTTTTAATTTAAAGTATGCGGGATTTGCAATAGTAAGTCTAGCCATCTTGCACAAAATGCTGGGTAGATGGCATACTTCGCGAATATTATTATTATTATTATTATTATTATTATTATTATTATTATTAGCCGTTCAGTCGTTGCCGACTCTCGGAGACTTCATAAGCCAACATTCTCCATTTTATTCTGTCGAGCACGGCTTTCTTCAGCTGTGCAATGGTCATATCTAAAATATATTGATTGGTGATGTTATCAGTATTAAAAACCCAGGATTTGTCATCTAATGTGGCGAGTATGTCAACCTGATCTCACGTGCTTTAGGCATGCTTGTTGCGAACTGGCTTACCTTGGGCTGGATTCTGATGTGTGGAGTACCTCCCTTGTGATTCTTAAATAGTTTTTTTTCATTTTGACTGTAGATCACTATGAAATAGGATATTTCGGGGAGCGTCGTGTTGTACGGTTGTGCCGGTGTTTAGATTTCGTTTGAAAATAGCGAAAATGGGTGTCTAAAAAGTTTAGCGACATACGAAGCTAATTGGTTTTATAATGTTCTAAAACATATATTTTTTTTGGCTAACGCTTTTTTACTGCAATTTTTTGTACAAGACTTGCCAACTTTTTTGACTTTTCAACGTGATAAAATTCATTTTTCAGTTTTCGTGTGTTTCACGTCTTGCAAGTGTTAAAAGCTTGAAAAGTCACAAGAAGTTAGCCAGAAATGGAAATTTTGTAACAGTAATAGAATTAGAAATAGAAAACCAGAATAGAATAAGTTAGAAAAGAAATAGTATTTTGCTATGACTTTTCTACTTAATAAAATTCATTTTTCAGTTTTCGTGTGTTTCACGTCTTGCAAGAGTTAACAGCTTGAAAAGTCAAAACAAGTTATATAGTCAGAAATGATAATTTTGTAACGATAATAGAATTAAAAATAGAAAGAATAGGTTAGAAAAGAAATAGTATTTTGCTATGCTACTGGTGATATGACAATAGTAGGGATGGGGATGCAAATCGTAGCCTACTGTATATTGGTGGAAAAATAAATTCGACAAAAATCTCTTAAATAAATTTGTGACGAAAATTCGTTCGTGGAAATTTTCGATGCACTTTCTTGACCTTCAGTGATGGGTGAGGTGATGATGCTGCCCAATTGTTTTGGACGGAGCAACGTTCGGCCGAGTTTTATGAGTATAATTACCAGCCCTGATGCCAGTTGAATTAGGCGAACAGGTGGTCAAGCCACGGCCGAGCTTCAGGAAACTGACCGAAATACAAAACGAGCCCACACGTGTGTTGAGTCCTAAAATCTTCGGGAATGTGCATGATGCTCGCTGAGAAGACATGTTCATGATTCTCGTAAATTTCAAAATTAATCAAATGGGATCTCTGGCAACACGATGCATTTATCCCGCCCCTTAATTACACTTTGAAAATGAATTCCCTTAGAATTGACTTTAGTGTCATGAATATATTCCGAAACTGGCTCTTTGAATGATGCACTCGTGACTCGATACGCGATCGAAATCTCACGGTTCTTTGGAGGTTATCGACATCCCTACCTGTTGTTTTACTGGAAAACGTGCCAAAATCTGATTTCGTTGTTGAAGTTGTTTTTCTGCAACTTTCTACACGTGCTCCGGTGGTGGTTTTGCTGAATATCACGCGTCCCACTAGTCACCTTCACAGAGGTCTTTACCATACCGTCCCTAAAATGCAGTACCAATTGTTTCTCAAGACTCACCACAGGTGGCAATTTAGGAAAAGCAGGTTAACCGTTACACTCCACATGATTTTTGAGAATTGTATCAGTTTTGGCCGGGCACTTTTGACGTTTGTCGTATTTCAAATGTTGATAATGTAAAAATTGCTTGTTAATTTTTCTTGTGACACCGTTTTTAAACAGTGCTCTGAATGCTTACCTAACGCTAGCACTAAATGCATCATAGATGGTATTTCTATTTTGGAATACTTAGGCCCATTGAAAGTGATTTTTTGCAACGGAATTTTGATAATTTTGGACATCTATGATAATTTCAAATGCAACTAAATGTTTTCATTCAGTGTTTATATTGATAGTAAGTTCCTGCGCTATTTAAAATGAAAAGACATTTCTTTTTTAGAATTTTTCCAGATATTCTTTATTTTGCCAACGGCAGTAAATCTCTTATATTCCCATTCAGATGTCAGGGGCTGCCATCGGTCGCCCATAAAGAAAAATAAGAGGTCAAACATAGAATTATCGTTTTTATTAATATCATATGCATTTCCATAGGTTGTCAAGAGCACATCCCAAAACAAACAAATCCCTTTTAATGTTTACAAAAAATAAAATATTTTAATACGTTGATCAGGAAAGAAGAAATTGTATTTGGTAATTTTATACAGGGTGTCCCCAAAGTCACACGCGCTTTCAATGGACCTTAAACATGGAGATGTACTATGCCCTGCTCCGCCATTGACTCCGATGATATTGACTCCTATATTGCGTTTTCAGGTTGGATTAGATTAAACACGGATTGGACAGGTGTTAGACATACATGTATAGGTTGAAATTTCGATGTTTGTGTACATTTGGAGCAGGGTATAATTTGCTAGTTGGCCAAGCATTATCCTAAAAGTTATCAAAAAATGCTTTCTTTTTTTGGAAATCGATGCTTAAATACCACTCTATGACTTTGAACTCATAGAAGTGTGGCGGGCAAGACTGCATGACGGTAATTTTCCCAGCTTGGCTCTGGCATGGTTCCAACTTTCTCAGTTTTTTCCATCTTTGATTTCGGTTAGTGGTTTTATCCTGTCGGATAATAGCATGTCCTCAGCTTGCCCTGATAATTATCCTTTGTCTGATGGAGTTGTTACCAGGCCCACCACCGTTATTCCATGCCCTCAAAAGTGAGGCTCTCATCAAGGTGGAATGGACTTGAAGGGCACTTTTTGCTACACTTGATGAAGTTGATGGTACCACCGAACCCCTAGGTCATCATCCTAACAAGGGAATATGGGAAGGGCTCTTTCATAACGCAGCCTTGATGCAGGCCACGAATTCACTGCCCCGGCCATGACAGCGTAGCGATGGGAATTTGCCATCCTCGTTTATAGTAAAAAAAAATTAATTTTGCCGTGCATTGCATTCTGAACAGTGGCACCACATCCATTTGAAATCCAAATTTGTTTTGCAGAGTTTTTCATTTGTTTATTGTTTGTTTTGATTTCTACAAGACTTGTTTTCAAAACTAGCAACACATGATGTCTTGTTTTCGTCTAGCCTTGCTTGAAGGCCACTGGTCTATAGGACCACTTACATGTACATGTATGTACTGCTGTGAAATAACTTGACTCTTCATGCAAGAGCATTTCACCAGATTTTCAGAGATGTCATTGTCACACGCTCTTGTAACAAGAACTGTAATGCATTTAATGCAACTGGCAGAGCTTTCCTACAGCAGATTTAGGACATTATGATTACCATCGTCCCACCTGTGACTGAGATGATTTGTAATCTTCGCACAATTCCACATTTAGTGAGACCTTCAGGGTGTTGCGACTTAGTGCACCTTACCACGTAACTGGATTCGTAGGGTTTTGCGTTCTGACTTTAAGATTTGGTGTCAGATTTGAGTATGGGTGTTTAGTACGTGTGGTAATGTCACGACCACGCGCTGGTATCGACTGGGTTGATGTCAAGTTGGGAGATGTTGGGTGCTGCCAAGGACAGCGACAATCACCATGTTGTGATTCTTGACGATTTGCATGCAAAGGGTGCAGGAAAAATGTAATCACCAATTGCAATATGCAAGCATGCATATAGGACATTGCAATAAAGGATGGTGACACTTTTCGAATGTATGTGATGTTTCAACCAAATGGCGATTTAGTGAATTTCCAGAAAACTGTCTGGTCTAATGTGCAGAAAGCACGTTTTCATTGTCGTTTTGTATTCTGGTCCATTTTCGTCGACGAGTCGTATCTGTTAATGACATTAAACAGCTACGTCTGAATATTGGGACTTGAAATTACTATTTCAAGTCGTTATTGAATGCCTTCGATGTATCCGGACAAATTTAAACACACATCACGTCCGTATGGGGAAACTGTTTGATTTAATCTTGATTGGTGAAAGAATTGGTTTGACCATAAATGTAAAAATGTGCAAATGCGAAATGGTATTTAATTGGGACTAAATTAACGTGGCAAGTTTCATTAAAGCGATGTGAACGTTTGTGTTGGTGCCTGCAAAGACAATTGCATCATTTGGTACCAGTTAAACAACCCTAACGAGTTTACAGGCACCTTCAATTAATTATCCCTTTCAATAATAGCATCGAATGCTGGTTTTGATACAGTTGCCAAAATCACAAAAGGCAACCTACTTTTGTGAGGACAGGTGTGAAGATGGTTTTGTGAACGCCCAAGAGGGCTGCACGGACACCCTTTTTTACAAACAAAACATGAACAAAATTATTAAAATATTTGTTTGGCTTCATTTGTTATTTAATTTGTTTCCAGCCGGTGCCATGCGAGCATTAAAGGCCAAAGGAATCGTCCACCGTGATTTGAAGCCGCAGAACATCTTGCTTTGCCATTCTGGAAAACCAAATTGCGCTCCGCATGAGATTCGGCTAAAGATTGGTAATTGCCACTTTCTCCTTGCTTTAGCAATTTCTTAATTAACATATCGTAACCTTTTTTTCTGGCGTTTTGCAGCTGATTTCGGCTTTGCTAGATTCCTACATGATGGGGTGATGGCAGCCACCTTGTGTGGCTCCCCTATGTACATGGTAAGCTAGTTTTCTGCTTCAATCCTTTTTAATTGTTTAAGAAAGCTGTGCCATTATTAAATGTGTGAGCATTTTGTGTCGATAGGCCCCCGAAGTGATTATGTCGCTACAGTATGACGCCAAAGCTGACTTGTGGAGCATCGGTACCATTGTTTTCCAGTGTCTTACTGGCAAGGCACCTTTTCAGGTAAAGGACTTGATTTTGTGCTTTAGGATTAGTATCGGTGAAATTTTTAATTGGTAGGATGTAGTTCTACATAAAATACAAAATATACAAGATTTCTAATTTCCTGAATATCTGCAATTTCGTCCGATTTTTTTTAAAAAATATGCCTGGGATAAGCTTTTTGTCAATTATTTTGAAATGCAAAACATGTCCAAGCAACAAACTCAGTGCAGTGTTTTCTTCTCCGCAGGCTCAAACACCCCAGGCTTTGAAAGCATTCTATGAGAAAAACGTTAACCTTGCCCCAAAGTAAGTACATTTGAATGTGCTTAATTTGCTGACGTTACAGTGCAAATTAACTCTTTAATTGGTCGTAATTTTAACTCACAGGATTCTTCCTGGAACATCCAGCGAACTTACTGATCTGTTGGTGAAACTGCTAAAGAGGAATGCCAAAGATAGATTGGAATTCGGTAAATACGCTTTGAAAAAGGCTCATTGGTTTCACTGCTGACTTAAAAAATCTCTCATTAAAATTCATGGAATTAATTCCCTTTTCAGACGAATTCTTTGACCACCCGTTTCTGAAGATAGTGCTGAAACCTAGTAAGTGTTTGCAGTCTGCTTTGCACTGGCTTGTCATCTTAATCTTCTTCAATCTCTTTGTCAAATGCCAAAATCCTGGAATGTGTTGTATAGTATATGGGGAATATAGACTTATTCAGGAATTGCCAACCGACGTTTGTTTAGTTGTTCAAAGCTGTGGAGCCTGACATTTCCCACAACTTACTTTTGAATCTAGTATTATATTTAAAAAATGTAAGGAAAATCTAATTAAAGTTGTATTAAAGTCGACGTTAATTGTACTTTAAATTAACTGCAAAAATATACATAATTTCTCTTTATCTTCCATAGTAATTTTTTTCATGTTTTGCTTTCTACTGGCTATTTTGCAATTTAATCATAAATTTTGAAATCATTGGCACTGGTTGGGAGTGTTGCTAAACGTGGGGAATTCTTTCAGCATCTCCAGTTCCTGTTCCAGCTCGCCAGCGTTCACTTCCGCATGAGATTTCCCCCATGAAGGCCCTGACTGATTTACCGCTGTCCGGCGCTCGCCCACGGTTATCTCCAACAGATGTGAGCTGGTTATCCATGTGCCCTTAGATGTGCTATAATATATTTTCAAATGGTTCAATGATTTTTTTTGCGTCTTCACATTCAGGTGTGTGAAGATCTTCCTGGCGAGGCAATGGCGTCGGCACCCCTTGGGTCTTTGCCATATGATACTGATAGGTTTTCTCCTTTGAATAAAGAAAATTCGTCACCATCAAGCCTCGAAGAGCATGATGTAAGTAAATCGCCTAAATGTATTGTGCTGAATGAAAAAAAAATAACAAGAAGTAGATGAGTGATATCAACTACACCATTTATTATTTCTGATTATACAGGACTTTGTGTTAGTTCCGAACAACTTGCAGTCTGACAATTCCGCAGATGGTTACCACTGTGTGAACCATAAACGAAAATCATCAGATACCTATTGGTAAGATGAAGTTTTTTTTACACTTTTGCAACGTCTGTATTTTCTAATTTTTAAGGTTGTTTCCAGGATGATTTCCATTTGTAGATGCATAAATGCAGGAGAATTACTAACTGTGGCGCTCATGTTATTGATAATATTACACCTTTTAGGCATAATTGGCATAAATTGTTGGTAAAGACACCTTTTGATCTGGTCAATTTTTTTGGCCCTCGCAGTTCCTCCCCCATGACTGTTGGCACACCTCCTACCAAATTGAGCACCGTGGCCATCAGCCCAACTTCTGGTGGGGTTACCTATGTCCACCGCCGCCAGTCGTCGTCACCGTCATCGCCACGACCATCCTACCTACCTGTTGCCAATTCACCGAGCTCTGGCTCTGCTATGGCCATCACCAGCGAGCCCATCCCAGTGCCCGGCCAGCGGGCTGCATACGAGTTAATCCAGCAAAGCTTGCGGCAGTCGATGGGAAGCGCCAGTCCAGGGCCAGCAGGGACGCCCGAATTGCAGCGTTCAAACTCAAGCCTGGGCTCCCCTTCCAGGTCACCAAAACCTTGGGACAACAAGCCATCGAGTGTACCACGCTCCCAGCCAATGGGGGTGCGCACAGACTCTAACGAAAGCCTGGGCAGAATGACGCCAGACATCACCTCGCTCTCTCCTCCCTCTGGTGAGTGCTGCTGATGAGCTTTTGTAGTCACACATATCGACTCTGGTTATCTGGTACTTTCCACTGCGAATTTTCACATGAAATTCAAGAATGGCTTGCACGATTTATTTGTCCACAACAGTTCAATTCGTGATTGGTTCGCCGCCCTATGGCATGGGTCGCAAAACTAGCGTGGGTGGTTTGAGCAACATGGGCACGCCCCCACCACCGGGTGTGTGGTCTTGTTCCCCGCAGCATTTCAACACTGGTCGCCATACACCCACCAATTCTCCCATACGCAAATCTTGTGAGTGCTTGGGGTGTTCCGGTTCAGAATGGTCCGTTTACAAAAAGCGCCTTCAGATTTCATTTTCGCATTTTCACTCCTCAGCTATGAACTCTCCGCCAGTCAACAGTAACTACTTCTTCAGCAGTGGTACCCTGCCACCAATCCTTGGGTCCCCCGCTAACCAGCCAGCATCGTTCATCAACTGCAACAATCTGTTTGCCAACCTGGCACCCCAAACTGAGGGCACAGGCGATGCCACCAGTCCTTCCCAGCCATTGGTAGTGCCATTCGCTGGAAGAGCGCACACCTTTCCTGAACTTACCCCCAAAGATGTAACCTTTGGTCAGTATACTGTGATTCTTAGGCTTCTTCATTATTGATTGGGGTGTGCCATTTCTTACATATTTTTGACACTTTCAAAACTTTCTAGGTGGGAGTGCAATGGATGTGGGAAGCCAGGAGTCGGCGTTCTTTCCACGTTCTTGCAGTGCTGGGAAATTGAACGATGCGTTTGGAAACATCCGTGTGGCATTTGGATTTTCGCAGAAAGGTAAGATATTCCAGGTGCCAATGACATGCGTCTTAAATGTATCATGAACAGTGATGAAATTGTAAAGCGCGAACACACATTGCTGCATTCTTATGGCCGCTGGTATCTTCTGCATTAGGATATTGCTGTGCCGAAAGTCCTCCACCTAATTCGGTAATGCCATATGGCGGGCGCACTTCGGCTTTCGTTTTCGGACACGATGCGTCCTGTGGTCAATATCGCATGCCATTCTCTGGTGGCATGCTCTGTGAATCGCCTCCGGGCAGCGGCAACCATCAATTTCACTTTGGCACGTCGCCGCCCAACATGGAGGGTCCCATGTTCTTCGTGGCACCTGAACTGCCACAGGAGACGTTGATGGAGGTGAGCACACTTTTTATTTTGAAATGTTCTCCGTTTTCTGTGTTATTTTGTAAACGAATTCAGTATGTCTTCACCAAAATGGATGAAGCGTTATTGAAAGTATTTTTCTTTTTCTCAAGCGGGAGCATAATGACACTCTGGCTAAGCTAAACTTCGTACTGGCCCTCGTTGATTGCATTGTGGATCTGGCAAAGGCCAGGTCTACCCCCATAGCAGCTTTGACAGAATCGGTGACAAGGCGAGATGTAAGTTGCTCAGATTTATCTTTGATTTCCTTATAAAAAGTTTCTCACTCAACAATTCTATGGAATCTGTTTTTTTAAATATTTTTGGCTAAATTCAGATTAATATTGAGCAGCAGTATGCCGGTAGCTTGTCGAGATTTTTTTTAAATTGTTGATTTTTTTTATTTCAAAGAGCAATCAACAGGAGCAGCCGCCATATGTAACTGAGAGCTGCAGGTAAGATTTTGACATTTTTTTTTCAAACAAAGCAGTTAACACAACTTATATAAATATAGTTAGATAAGAATTGCAATATGTTTGGAAACTTTTATCCACTATTCTAATATCATCGGTTCCCATTCTAGACGGGCTGAACAACTCGTCCTCTATGTAAGGGCGTTGCAGATGCTGTCATCAGCGTTGAGTCTTTCTCGTGAAGAGCTTAAGATCGGGCGTCTTCAGCCTTCAAATTCAGTCAAAAATGGTTAGTGAACGTTGTGCCATGACCCAGGTCCAGATCCATAGGTTGAAAGTAATTGCTCTACAAACGATGCGAATAATGATTTTTCCTCATTTTTAACCAAACAGTCGTGAGCAACATGAACGAGAAATACCACTATTGTCTACAGATGTGCAAAGCCCTCAACAGCCAGAATCTCGTGCAGAATGTTCGAAGTGACCCGAAAACTTCAAACATTACAGCCGAGAAGTTGCTATACAATTATGCGATACAAATGGTAGGTCTCAACTTAATTGAGTCACTGGGTCTAATTCACAGCAGTATGACCAATTAAATTCCTACATTTCTTCGCAGTGCCAATCTGCTGCCCTTGACGAGCTGTTCGGGAACCCCCAGGAGTGTTTCCGGCGCTATCAAACCGCCCAGATTGTGCTTCATAGCCTGGCCCAGCAGATCGGCAACGATGACGATCGTCACATGTTGTTCAGACGTAAGTTACAGAGCTCGTTTATAACTAGTTTCCGACATTTTTTGATAATTAGAAAAGAGGCAAAGTAAAATGTAACAAAAATGATATGCAGATGCGAAATATGCACAAGCTCTACATTTTTTTTAGTCTAGTCGGTTAAAAATGGCCTTCGTCCCACATTTCAGAAAAGAAAGCGGTGGAGAAGCGGCTGTATGTTCTTCAGCAGCAGGGCTACATCTATGCGTACAACACATCCTGCACCACTTGATGTAGGTCTTTCACAATAGTGAAACCAAAATTACCATCCCAAGCCAACAAGGGACAATGGGGCATCCTGTCGTCCATGTGACACTAGGTTTGACCTCCTGGTCGTGCTCGTAGCAGTAGCCGCATATTTTTCTCATCTAATGTGATTGCGTAGGGTTTAGAATGTGTGCCGTTGGTAAAACTGGTGTAAAGCCCCTACTCACCTTTTATGTCTATGCCAGTCGACCAGCAACACTTTGTAGGCACTTTTCATAGTTCAAACCCTTTTGATGGTAGGTTTTGCGCTCCAGAACTGGGCAGGCCCGTTTGGTCACCTTCTTTATAAAGCCACTTGTTTTCGACGTTCCTCGAGGAAAAATCTATGCACCTAATGAAATTAATCTTTTTACATGCAGTAAGGATTTTTTTGTTTGGAACATTGTTGAAACGTTTTCTCAATTGAATTTTGAGAAATAACGTAGTTTCCTGCGTTTGCACATCGAGTTACCAATGTTTAAAACCGCTGAACCATGATATGCCATGAGGCAACGGTATTTCTATTTTTTCGTGAAATAATCGGAAGCTTAGGATCCTCTTAATTGTGCACACGTGGGCATTTTGCCTTAATAGCTGAAATGGTCAGCTGGACTGCCAGCAAATAGCTATTCGTGTAAATCTGGCGAAACGATGATTACCCTCAGGTTGCGCTGAGAACCTCGATGCCCGGGCCTGCCCTGAATGGTCCAAGCCATCGTCACTTTGTATTCACCTTTAGGGCATTTTGTCAAGCACCTTACATTTTTAACCATATACCCAAATTATCGAACGGTAGCCGCACAGTTACCTCAAGTCTTCAATGCCTTCCTTCCCGTGTCAAGAAACGGACTTTCCACCTCCCGAACGTGCAATGTCCCCACCTTCTGAGACTTTGATGCAGCTGATTTGAGACGCCAGGCGACTATTGCAATGTCTGTAAATATTTGAATCCCTCGATTCGTCTGATCTCATCACCATCTGGCGGCAGGGACAAGGAGGCGACCGCCAAGGTAAAAAGAAGCATTTGCGCCTCGTCGAGCCTGCTCCGCGTTTCGGCATCGTTCAAAGAGCGCAATGTCTAGTCATTGAGTCTTTGCAGCTTTTACGTTTTGTTTGGCTATTGTAATTTTCAGAAACAACGTCTGCATGCTTGATGTTCAAGGCTTAGAGTTGACAAGGCATGGTAGACGTGAGTTCCATGTTTTAGTTTTGCGAGTACCAACAACACATTTTCGCTGTCGTGCTGGCTTGCATGGAGCGCTGACAACTGGTATTTCTTGAAGTGCATTAGCGCTAACGTGACTAGATTTTTGTTTTAAACGAGATTGGTTCACAAACTGTTCGGAGAAAACAATATCAATTTTTCTTCTGCTTCATTTTTGGAGAATTTTTGCATACCCAAATGCTGAGTGAATCGATTCAGTCTGAAACGAAATTGTGCCATTAACAGCTTCATTCAAATTTTATCACTGCTTCAAGCAATTTAGCTGCAGTTATCCGCACAAGAAGCGTGTCCGTAAATTTTGCTGTTCTTTATTGCGAAGTTGCTGCTTTTTGTATTTATCGACCCTGTCTTCCCTAAGACCTGGTGCACGCCGAACTGATACTACTAATGGACCTACAGATACATGTCAGGCCGGATTTGGGCAGGTAATGAGCAATTGATTCTGCCAGCTGATGTATGACAACAGATTTGGTGAGCCCTGGGCCCAGAACGGGCCTCTTTGTCATGTACGGCACGTAATATCAGTTTCATGTGTACCGGACCTAAGTTTCCACCCTGCCTGCAAACAAATGCAGCTATCCTAGGCTTGGCGATTATTTTTCCGCAAAGATTTACTAATGCGAAGAAACAGTTGAATTCATTGTTTTGGGTCTGGGGAGCGCTACTGAAATCCCTCCATTGACAAGGTACACCTCCTTCGGGGAAGTGTATCTATCCCTACTTTGCCAACGCCCAAAAAAATGTGCTGATGTAAACGCGCATAATCACTTTTTGTTGCCAATCTTATGATGTTATTGCTTAGCTCTCCCGCAGCACGTTTCCACTCTTTTACTTCGGTGAATCTTACCACATTCACGCTTTGCGAAACGCTGAGGCAGCCAGGTCCTGGTGAGAATCTCTTGGGCAATGGCCTTGGGCAGGCTTGTTCTGTTAGCCAATGTCTTGAGAATGTGTAGTGTGTGATTGCTACTCCAGGACAATTGTTCCCATTTATCATTGTATGAATTGCACTTTTGGGATGCACGAATGTGAGTTGAATTCTGATGAATGCATGTATTTGTTCATGGCGATTGTTTGTTTTTTTAATTTGTTGAAGTAACCTGATGGACTGACGATGGTCAGGTGTTAATCGTAGATTTTAACAAAAATGTAGGGTTGATACATTCTCAGTCCGATATCAAACTATGATGGTATACCGCGCGCGCTTGTAAATAACTTTCTTTCTCTTATTCCATGATCAATACCAGAATAGCATTCTTCGTTATATCATTAGTGTCGTTTTTAATTGTAATTGTATTTATTACTATTACGGTTGCATTTTACTTCTCACTTGTAAGATATCCCCTCGAGCCCCTCTAGGAGGCCTATGTCGGCTGTGGACCGCAGTGTGTTTTTTTCTATTATCCCTATTGATTTAATGAACTTAGTCATGTTGTTACAATTTTTTCTAATTGTTTTTATTGATTTTGATTGTTTTTTGCGTTGTGTTTCGAGAGCCATTTATGTAAATTATTTCGTGTCAGGGTGGCTATTTTTTGTACTCATTTGTCGATGACAAATCCTCAACGAAACAAGAAATGTGTATCACATATTATTATCGATTGTCCCGTAATTGTGAAGCTGTCAAATACACTGTAATTCTTTGCGTGTATTTTTCCTCCGACTCTTATTGTAAATAAGGATGTAGTTAAGATATTTATTATGAAAAATTGAATAAATGACCTCAAGAAAATCGACTAGAAATTGAATTTTGGCTTTTTGAGTGACTTTAAACCTAGCTGCAAGACATAGATACATATTTTATATTGTAATACATCAAGTATTTACAAAGTAACTGCTCAACTATCAATCCTGTGAGCAAAAATCTGTAGTTTTAAGGGGACCTTCAACTGGAGCTACACAGTATGGGTTGTCGCTGTTCACGTGTTCATTAAGCCAGTCTTGCAGCCACTGCATTGAACAATTGCAATAAAATGGATTCCCTGTAATAGAATTGCACACATTAGCTCATGTAATGGATCTGCTACTGACCTTGTGACTTCTGAAAGTTTCAAATTCAATGGAGCATTTGAAGCCATCGCAATAATTGTTATTTTCCTTATTATGTATTTGGATTTCTACTGTTTGTGAATTTGGCCATGACGTCCATGAGTCAAAAAGTGGCAGCAGCCAAAAACATTTGGCGCTCACCTTCTAAATAGATGTTCAGATTAGAAGCCTCCAGTGGATCAAAGGTTCCATCCTCAAGAATCGCTATGCTGTTGTTGGTTAGGTCCAACATCCTCAAACTTGTCATGTCCATAAAGGCGTTGGTAGCTACCGAGACAATGTTGTTGCTGGGCGCCGAAAATTCGAGCAAACTTCCCAAACCATTAAGTCTTTCGAGACGTTCCAGGTTATTGTCTTCGAGGTTCAGTTTGGTAAGGGCAGGCAAGCCAGAAAAGGAATTTGGAGAAATTGCAGCGATACGATTGGTGCTGAGACCAAGACTGAAGAGTGCAGAGCAGTTCAAGAAACCATCTGCAGGGATGGCAGTCACTTCATTTTCAGTGATTAGCAATCGCTTCAACTTGTCGCAAATAGGATTGATGAGTCTGTAAGGAATGTCCATCAAGTCGCAGGTCTTCAGCTCCAGAGAAGTGACGTTGAAAGACTTGAAGAAATCGTCAGGAAACACATTTATGTCACTCGAGTAGATGTAGATGTGCATGGCTGTCTCAAGGGTGGAGATATTTTGCGCAAGAAGAAGAAGATTTTCAAAGCAGTCAATGTCTTCCTCATTGGTGATGTTCCTGCAAGTCGTGTGGTGGTAAGGAGGAGAGCCATGGTCGTAGTAGTAATCGGAACAATCACACTCATCAGCATTGAGTTTTGGATGAGAAAGTTCGTTGCCTAAAGTGAGTCTGAGCAGCGAGCAAAGAAGTACTGTCTGGAGCAGAAAGTACACCATGGCTCGTCGGCCTTGAAAGAAGAACTCCATTGCAAAGGTAGTTCCGGTATCAGTATCATGCAAATAACGACGCGTACTTCCCTCTTGGGTTAGCTAGTTAATCTAATGCCAGTACACGTGAGCCATCATATCAGATTAAGTAATTGCCAGTGTGTAATCTTGTTCTAACATGTAATTGTAACATGCCAGCAAGTTGTCCTTTGACGGGTTACAAAAACAATCAAATCTTACAAATAATGTGGCATGATAAATGTAATCCTCACAATTAATTGACATGTGTTCAATAAATCCCTGTTCAACAAATCCTGTTAAAATCTTATCTGTTATACAGTTATTACGGTAGTTTATACATGTAGCCATTATAGCAATTTCGTTTAAAGTGTTTATTCACATGCATTATAACACGCAAAGGAGATTTTATTTTTAATATATCTATTTTGACACTGTTACAGTTGATAAGGGTCAATTGATGACGTTTTCTACCAATTTTTAATATAGTCATTCTTCGGTGTTTTGGTGAGATTACCACAAGGTTGCCCCAACCTCCAATAAATACTATACTATACATGGAGTTGATGTCATTACAGGAAGAATCTAGATGTAGGTAACTAATAATACCGTATACGTTAAAACACGTATTTGGAGTGTTTTAAAGATTTCAGTTGCTGGGCATGTCAAATAACACGAATAAAGTGCTTGCTTTCCACATTGTAAATTGCATATCGATCCTGTTTTGAAAATGTAACTTTATATCATTTTAAGAATGTGTAAACAGATTATAAAACGTTAAAATATGCGTATCTCTGAAAATGAATTACGTTACAAAGATTGCCACAAAAATGTATTTTTGAAAATGGTGAAAATTAGAATACCATTTTGTGAACCGTCGTACGTAGTTAAATGTCCCGCAATTGAAATCATTATTCATGATTTCATCTGATTGCACGAAAACTTATAAAGAGTCGGTGAAGAAGAGAAGATGGTATTTTCTCTCAAATTTAATCTAATCTTTACTTGACATAAGCCTATAAATATGATTTGGAAGCCGACAAGAGCTAAAACCATCACTCCGATACGAAAGAAAAACTTGGATCAGACTGAATTGCTCTCTTTTCGTCTTTTTGGCTACTTTTTGGTAAGCTTATAATTGAATGACACACATATATATATATGTTTATCTTTTTTTCAATTACACTGAACGTGCAATTCTCAAGATTTATACATGCAAGGGATCCTTAAGAAATTATAATTGACCATAATTAACCCTAGCATTTGTATTGATCATGTACAAATTTTATATTACTTGTCTGTGATTTTCCGTTATATAACATACTTTTCATCCAAAATTTATAATTTAAAAAACCCCTCGAAAAACCGTTTACGTGCCCCAATAATATAAGGTGATCTAATGATTAATTATGATTTATTTATTTTTCTTGCAAACATTTTGTAATGATCAAATGTTGTAAATTGTATCAATAAGCATTGAATTACCTAAACAAACTTTATTTTCAAACTTCACATGCCATTCACAAAGAACTTCATTGTGAAGAAATACAATTTGATACTTATGAGTTTATCTATACCGGTTCAAATTTATATGCCATGAATTCAATCGACCTGTCCAATATTGTTAACAATATTTTAGTCGATTAACAGAATAACGTACTGTTTATCAATTTGCTGCGTTTTATGGACTGTCTAATCTTTGGCTAATTCATGCACTATACATGTATATATTGCTATGTATAGTATGTTACAGTCGGCAACGACTGAACGGCTAATAATAATAATAATAATAATAGTATGTTAAACCTATCATCATAGGGATTGCAACAAACAGTACAACAGATAAAGGTGAACACGATCATGACAGTTACAACCATCGACTACACTAATTTAAATAATTTGTTTACATTGAAGGGGTACGTGACCATCTAGTAAAATTAGTACTACCGCCCAATCGCTAGACCCATTATGTGAGACAAGAGGAAATATAGGGCTTTCCCTCACAGCTCCTAGGTAGGCAGTGATTGCCTGGCTGTTCAGGGATTGCTAATTCAGAAATGTTATATTCATAAAATATTCTGTTAGTTTAAATTAAGTTAGGTCTAGCCCAAGAAAAAAAACACAAAAAACTGTAAAAAAAATATTTTTTTGCATCTTGGACAGGCGCCATTCGTGTAGACTAGACATGTATGTTTGGAATATGCAGATTTTGTCCACATTTGAAGTGGAAACTACTATAATTGCGTGGTAGCTCTTACATATATATCCCGAAACACATTTAGTTACATACATGTACTTTTCCTATAAACTTACAGAAAGTATCTACGAGCGTATCCGAATGCTTATCTTTACTACCTTCGTGTGAGCTTGAATTTAAGTTTGCTCTTTATCAGTGTCAGTCATTGGCAACTCAGGAACGCCATATATCCAGTTAATAATAAAAAATATTAGGTCAAAGATATGTGATTAAAAGAGTTTGTCAAAAATTTGTGTTCGACTATTGATGAGAACAACGTACACTGTATGGTTATACAGTAGAAATGTAGCGCAAACAGGATGTGGTAAACCAATATACAAATACATGTGCAAGCATGAAAGAATCTACACATATGAAAAAGTTTGCTTTAAAATTCCTATGTGCCAAGTTTTCAACACCAACACGATATATTTACGAAATAAAAGTGAATATTGGATCAAGAAGGTTTTCCAAAGTTATAAATACTCAATGTCAATATTCACACCTATAATTAGTATAAAAGCTGAGTGACATTTACAGCCTTAATTCCAGCTCTTCTTAGGGAAGGTTGTTTATTAAAAATTGAAATCATTGTGAGGTGTTAGTAACACTAATACCAGAAGATAGCCACAACAAAAATGATTTTGGAATATATTGCAAAGAAATAACAGAACTGAATTTATTATTGATAACGAAAGGAAGAGCATCTTGGCAGTGATTCGATACTTGGAACTAGATACTATCAGTGGCGTAACAAATTTTGTACACACACACATCAATAAAATCAGATCAGTGCCGGATTAAGACTTTGAGGAGCCCGGGGCAGTTTAAATTTGGGTGCCCTTTTAAAGGGGTAGGAATGGATAACCCTCCGTGGGGTCTGTGGGGTGTATGACACCCCCAGGCAATGGGGGGTGCGGGGGCTTTCCCCCGAAATTTTTTTGGAAAATTAGAAGCAAAATTATGAGTTTTGTGGCACTTGGAGTGTGAACAAAACAGGAAAACTTTGGTGAAACCATTCTAAAGGGGTGAAGCACCTCTGGAAAGGGTGTCCCCTATAGAAAGGGAGCCCAGAGCAATTGCCCCCTAAATTCCGGCAACATGTATATTGCACTGTATATTAAGTCTATCATCGTGTTAGACCTACATTAGGTCTTACGTACTATTATGAGTTCTTAACTCCATTAGTTGCTGCTATCACATCATTTATAAAATATCTGATTTTCCTAGTGAATGAAATATGGCGTCAGGACAACCAGAAACTTGGACGATTTCGAGCAAAGCGAAAGCAATATTTGAATTTGGCTTTCCATTGGTAATCGTTTCATTATTTCGTATTTATGCTTGGGATGTATATATGCGTTTTATATAGTAATTATCATAATCCGTGTTAAATTTATGGTAACCAAACTATTTCCATCTTTTCAACGTTAAACTAAGAAATGATTGTAGGTAATCATAACCAGATACTTTTTTTTGGAAATGGATTTCTGTATTTCACTTGCAGATTGCATCTGTTTTGGCTATTGTGTGCGGATCGGTTCAATTGGCCTCATGGAAACAAGAACAATGGAGAGAGGACTCAAACATTTTCGACGCTATTTGTGCAATTATTATGATTGCCGTTGGTTGTGTCATCCTCGCTTCATTATTACTTAAATTGGCAATCAAGTATTTTAAAAATAAATGTTTTACCAGGATAGAAAATAATCCAAAATTAATGCGAAGAATCGTGAGTAGTTTATTTGACTTTGTTGATATTTAATTAAGATATATGCAAAATCTAGTTAGAAGTCAGATATAGGATAGTCCATGATGGCCGACACATTAGGCCATTAATATTCGATTGTTAGATTTCCGAAGCGCTTAAATTCATAATTATTAGCCAGTATTATCATTTTGTGTTAGAGCTTATATACATGTAAATTTTGCTTTCTGCTTAAATTTTTAGATGATTGGCCTCATCGTGTGTTGTGTTTTGCTACTATGCATCTCCACAATTCTCTCCTTTTGTGATATCAAATCTATTAATGATGAAGAGACTGCTTTAATTAAAATATTTGACAACCACGATGAAAACAACACAGTTTCGATTAATTCAAGCGTCCATATTACAGAGCAACCGATCACAGTGACCACAACCGATTACCAGGTAAGTGCATTATATACATGAACATACATGTACATGTATATTTGATCTGCTATAAGTCAGCATGGAATGATACATGTCTACTTGTTTTGTACAAAGACACAGAAAAACAAGACTAAGCAAATGGTTGAAGATATGTCGGATACTCTTCGGACACCATGTACGACAACTACTGCTTGCAATTCTTCATCCGGATTTGATAATCAACCAATTGATGCTGATACCGCCAATACACCATACAATTTACCATTATCGAATATCAGGACCTCTGATGATCCATCCTTTTCCTTTTTTGCCGACCCTTTGCAGCAAAAGGTACTGCGTTGGTGCAATGTCGTCTTTCATAACATATAGAAACACGACTGTGATTAAAACTGGATTTGATGCGCGATGTGTTCTTTGTTTCATTGTAGTTCAAATGCTGCGGAATGAAAAGTTACACAGATTGGTTTGGAACAGACTGGGGACAAAGAAACCCCAAATCTGTTCCAGATTCCTGCTGCGTACAGAAATCAGACAACTGTGGCATCCAATACGAATCAACAGATTTCATATACACACAGGTTCTTGAATATAAAAGCAAATGAGCTCAATTTTTAATATTCTGCTGTGATTTTTGCCAAAATGTGGAATTTCTTAAATTGCATGGTTTATAATTTGAATTCTTTTCGTTCAATAAGGGTTGCGTTATTACCATTGCAACAAAGGTTGTCAAGAAAGCTGCCATATACGTTGCCATTTCAATTATCGTCATACTTTTAGATGTAAGTCTTTTAATAACCTTATTTATTATTTTTGTAATCAACGTTTCCTTAAAGGATACCCTTAATGAAAAATAAGCTTATCAAGCGAACATAATCAAGTTCTCAGTACAGCAACTATTGTTTATTAAACAACATACATGTATATGTACGTGTGTTATATACATGTATACAGAACATACTGTAAATGGCAAATTTTCTAGATGATTAACGTGAGCAGTAATGAATGCAATTAAATGTTTTCTTCTTTATTAGGCGATTTCTGCAAAGTACGAACGCGTTTTAAAATCTTGCCCAAAATGGCTGCAGAAGAAGATGGGAGAATTTGGGCCTAGTCAATCTGTAAACAAAAAAGAAATTATGAACGTTAATCTAAAAATCAACACGCAAACTGGACAGGTACATGTATTAAACAATTCTGGAAATCTTGAGGAGTTCGGTGAAGCTCCACCAAAGACGAAGGTCCCAACCACGAATGTCACCGATTCATCTCACACTCAAAATATTCCCATAAAAAATACTAACGAGAGCTCTGAGGAGGATTGCTAAGACCTTGGAATGTTGATGGATTCCTTGTTACGTTTGAATCATTTGGGTGGTTGTGTGGCGTAAAAATGTCATCTATATGCAAGCAAAACCCACGCAAACCCACAAAAATACAAAGTTGGCGTGTTTATTACACCCATACCTCGTTATACGGCGCTCGCTATAACAACTTTATTAATTTAAAGCATTAACCATACATGTTTCGCTATAACGGGACACGGTTGGCCAAATGACGTAAATGACGATGTTATCATCGTGTGTTATAAAACAACAGGTTAGAAAAAACTTAGAATCATCATTTCGAAGATGTAGCCTGCGACGTTTGTCTTTTGAAAATGTGCTTTTGCGTGACTAAAGTTCATAATTTCCGCTCACATATTGAATAAAAAGTTCTTATTCGAAATTTATTTGGTCTATGATTGCCATCACTGAAGGGAGGACGGGGGAAGGGGGTCTCAAAATCACGAAAAAGTGGTTCAATTCAATTCAGTGCACCCACAGTCAGTACCTGAGGTGACACGTGGTGGGGTGTAGATGTTTAATGTAAAAGAATAAGGTAGTTTCGGTATCAGTTTCATGCAAATATCGACGCGTACTTCCCTCTTGGGTTAAAGATTATTTTTCATCAGCGATTGCTAGTTAATCTAATGCCAGTACACGTGAGCCAACATCAGGCTCACGAACCAATGAAGGAATTGGTGTCCGCCACAACATGGTGTTACCCTTTGAACTTAACTTGGGTTAATAGACTAGACCCCCCTACCACATGGTACTAAAAATACGGACAGTAGCTAACTGAGTTGAATTGAATTGAATCAGATTAGCCAGTATGTAATCTTGTTCTAGCTTGTATTTTTGACATGCCAGCAAGTTGTCCTTTTCCGGGTTACAAAAACAAACAAATCTTACAAATAATGTGGTATGATAAATGTAATCTTCACAATTAATTGACATTTGTTCAATAAAGCCCTGCTCAACAAATCCTGTATAATCTTATCTGTAACAGTTATTACGATAGTTTATACACGTAGCCATTATAGCAATTTCGTTTAAAGTGCTTATTCACATGCATTATAATACGCAAAGGAGATTTTATTTTTAATATATCTGTTTGACACTGTTACAGTTGATAAGGGTCAATTATTGATGACGTTTTCTACCAATTTTTAATATAAAGTCGTTCTTCCGTGTCTAGGTGAAATTACCACAAGGTTGCCCCAACCTCCAATAAATACAACTATACATGGAGCTGATGTCATTACAGGAAGGATCTAGGTACATAATAATACCGTGTATGTCAAAACATGTAGTTGAAGTGTTTTAAAGATTTCAGTTGCTGTGCATGTCAAATAACACGATTCAAGTACTTGCTTTACACATTGCAAATTGCATATCGACCCTGTTTTGAAGATGTATAGCTTAATATCATTTTAAGAATGTGTAAAAACATTTTAAAACGTGAAAATATACGTGTCTCTGATATACGTGTCGCTGTTACAAAGATTGCCACAAAATTATGTTTTTGAAAATGGTGAAGATTAGAATACCATTTTGTGAACCGTCATAATTAGTTAAATGTCCTCCAAATGTCTTTTGAAATCATTATTCATGATTTCATCTGATTGCACGAAAACTTATATAGAGACGGTGAAGAAGAGAGGATGGTATTTTCACTCAAATTTAATCTAATCTTTACTTGATATAGGCCTATAAATATGATTTGGAAGCCGAAGTTGGCATTGAAGAGCTAAAACCATCACTCCGATACGAAGGAAAAACTTGGATTTGACTGAATTGCTTTCTGTTCGTCTTTTTGGCTACCTTTTGGTAAGCTTATTATTTAATGATACATATATGTTCATCTTTTTTTAAAATTACACTGAACGTGCAGTAATCAAGATTTAAACAAGTGATCCTCAAGATATAATCCGATATAATCGACCATAATTAACCCTAGCATTTGTGTTGATCATGTAAAAATTTTATGTTACTTTTATGTGATTTTCCGTTAATATAACATACTTTTCATCTAAAATGTTTAATTTGAAAAAAAGCTCGAAAAACCGTTTGCGTACCCAATTAAAATAAGGTGATCTAATGCTTATTTATGATTGCTTTATTTTTCTTGCAAACATTATGTAATGATCAAATGCTGTAAATTGTATCAATAACCTTAGCAAACTATATTTTCAAACTTCACATGCCATTCACAAAGAACTTTTTAAATCTTCTACTGGTGTAAGTGGTTATTAGAAGTGATAAGTGTGACATTCAGTTTCCCCAGACCAGCTGACACAAATGCAATTTTGTATTTAAAGAGTTTATCAATATCGGTATAAATTTATATGTTATAAATTCGATCGACAATTAACTCTCTTGTTGACAATATTTTAGTCGATTAACAGAATAACGTACTGTTTATCAGTTTGCTGCGTATTATGGACTGTCTAATCAATCTTTGACTGATTTATGGATTATATTATACGTATATATTGCTCTGTATAGTATGTTAAGTCTATCATCATAGGGGTTACAACAGTACAACAGATAAAGGTGAACACGATCATGACAGTTACAACCAGCGACTACACTAATTTAAATAATTTGTTCACGTTGAAGGAGTACGGGACCATTAGCACTACCTCCCAATCATTAGACCCATTATGTCAGACAACAGAAAATATAGGGCTTTCCCTCACAGCTCCTAGATAGGCATTGATTGCCTGGCTGTTCAGGGGCAGCTAATTCAGAACTGTAATATTCATGAAATATTCTGTTAGTTTAGATTAAGTTAGGTCATGCACAAGAAAAAAACAGTAAAAAAACAATTTTTTGCATCTTGGACAGGTGCCATTCGTATAGACTAGACATGTATGTTTGGAATATGCAGATTTTGTCCACATTTGAAGTGGAAACTTTACTATAATTACGTGGTAGCTCATAGATATATATCCCGAAACAGATTTAGTTACATACTTTTCCTATAAACTTACAGAAAGTATCTACGAGCGTATCCGAATGCTTATCTTTGCTACCTTCATGTGATCTTGAATTTAAGTTTGCTCTTTATCAGTGTCAGTCATTGGCAACTCAGGAACGCGATATATCTAATTAATAAAAAAATATTATTTCAAGGATGTGAGATTAAAAGAGTTTGTCAAAAATTCGTGTTCGACTGTTGATGAGAACAACACATTGTTTTACAGTAGAAATATAGCGCAAACAGGATGTGGTGAACCAGTATACAAATACATGTACAAGCATGAAAGACACTACACATAAGAAAAAATTTGCTTTAAAGTTCTTGTGTGCCAAGTTTTCAACACGAGCACGATATATTTACGTAATAAAAGTGAATATTGGAGTAAGACGGTTTTCCAAAGTTAAATACTTAATATCCATACTCACACCTATAACTAGTATAAAAGCTGAGTGACATCTACAGCCTTAATTCCAGCTCTTCTTATGGAAGGTTGGGTAATAAAAATTGAAATCATTGCGAGATGTTAGTACCACTAATACAAGAAGATCGCAACAACAACAAAAATTTTGTAATATATAGCAAAGAAATAACAAACTGAATTTATTATTGATAACAAAAGGAAGAGCATCTTGGCAGTGACTAGATACTGGATACTTTTGATAAAGGCAAAGTTGTTGTTACTTTTCTTTATGTGCAGTGTCGATTTGAAATTTGCATTATCGATTTTTAAATTCGTAACAATCATTTATTGAAGTTACTAAAATTGAACGACTGTGGAAAGTAGGGTATTGGGTATTCAACGGTTTTTCAATGTGTTCTTTCTTAATTTTCAAAAATAATAATTTGTGGATTTGACCTTCTACAGATCTGGGCTATTTTTGGATAAATAAGCTTATGTTGGATCAATATGTCATAACTATAATGGGAATCCTTTTTATGCACAATATTTAAGTCGTTGAATTGAGCAAAAACGTAGTTTATCAGCTTGCTGGCATTAAGATTTTAATCTTTGATTGATTTCCACTCATGCATGTATTGCTTTGTATATAAAGCCTGTCATCGTATGGGCATCATATGTTAGACCTACATGTAGGTCTCTCGTATTATTATCAGTTTATAACCTCATTAGTTGCTGCTATCACTTCATTTATAAAATATCTGATTTGCCTAGTGAATGAAATATGGAGTCAGAAGAACCAGAAAGGAAGCCTGATGAGAAAGAAACTGAATGGGAGGTTACGAGCAAAGCGAGAAAAATATTTGAATTTGGCTTTCCATTGGTAATCGCAGCATTATTTCGCATTTATGCTTGGAATGTATATGTGCATTTTATATAGTAGTTATCATAATCCGTGTCAAATTTGTGAAAACCAAACTATTTCGATATTTTCAACGTTAAACTGAGAAATTATTGTAGGCAATCATAACCAGATGCTATATTTCACTTGCAGATTGCATCTATTTTGGCTATTTTGTGCGGATCGGTTCAATTGGCCTTATCGAAACAAGAACAATGGAGACAGGACTTAAACATTCACGACTCTATTTGTGCGATGATTATGATTGTCGTTGGTTGTGTCATCCTCGCCTCATTATTACTGCAATTGGCAATCAAGTATTTTACAAATACATGTTTGTCCTGGATAAAAAACCGACCAAAGTTAATGCGAAAAATTGTGAGTAGTTTTATTTGACTTTGTTGATATTTAATTAAAGTAAATGCAAAGTCTAGTCAGACGTCAGATTAGGATAGTCCATGATGGTCGACATATTAGGCCATATGTTACACCCTATATACATGTAAATTTTGCTTTCTACTTAATTTTTAGGCGATTGGCCTCATCGTGTGTTGTGTTTTGCTACTATTCATCGCCATAATTCTCTCCTTTTGTGATATCAAATCTATTAATGATACTGACGAAACTGCCTTGATTGAAATGTTGGACAATAACTACGTTGAAAACAACACAGTTTCGATTGATACAAGCGTTCAAACTACAGAACAACCTACCACAGTTGCCTCAAGCTATTACACGGAAGCTATTACACGCTATTACCAGGTAAGTGGAATGCCAATGGCAACTGGTACTGCACTATATATATGAACATACATGTATATTTGATCTGTTATAAGTCAGCATGGAATGATACATGCCTACTTGTTTTGTACAAAGACACAGAAAAACAAGACTAAGCAAATGGTTGAAGAGATGTCGGATACTCTTCGGACACCATGTACGACAACTACTGCTTGCAATTCTTCATCCGGATTTGATAATCAACCAATTGATGCTGATACCGTCAATACACCATACAATTTACCATTATTGAATATCAGGGCCTCTGATGATCCATCATTTTCATTTATTGTCGATCTTTTGCAGCAAAAGGTACTTCGTTGGTGCAATAATGTCGTCTTTCATCCCATTTAGAAACACGACTGTGATTAAAACTGGATTTGATGCGCGAGGTGTTCTTTGTTTTTATGTAGTTGAAATGCTGCGGGGTGAAAAGTTACACGGATTGGTTTTTAACAGACTGGGGACGAGGACACCCCAAATCTGTTCCAGATTCCTGTTGCGTAAAGAAATCAGACAACTGTGGCATCAAATACGAATCAACAGATTTCATATACACACAGGTTCTTGAATATAAAAGCAAATGAACTCAATTTTGAATATTTTGCTGTGATGTTTTCCAAAATGCCGAATTTTTTAAATTGGTTATTTGAATTGTTTTTGTTCAATAAGGGTTGCTTGAAAGTGATTGCAAGAAAGGTTGTCAAGAAAGCTGTCATATACGTTGTCACTTCATTCATCGTAATGCTTTTAGATGTAAGTATTTTAATAACCTTATTTATTACTTTTTGTAATTAACGTTTCTTTAAAGATAAGCTTATCACGCGAACATAATCAAGTTCTCAGTACAGCGACTAGTGTTTATTAAACAACATACGTGTATGATATAGATGTATACAGAATATACTGTAAATGGCAAATTTTCTAGATGATTAACGTGAGCTGCAGTAATGAATGCAGTTTAATGTTTTCTTCTTTATTAGGTGATTTCTGCAAAGTACGAAGGCGTTTTAAAATTTTGCCCAAAATGTTTGAAGATTAAGGTGATGGAGAGAAAAGAAAAGCGATCTAGAGATGGGGATAAATCTGATGGCCCTTCTGGAAACAAAAAAGAAGATGTAATCGAGTGTCTAACAATCAACGTGTATACAGGACCGGTATTAAAAAATTCTGGAAACCTGGAGATGTTAGGTGGAGCTTCACCAAAGACATATACTTTTACTAAGGTCCCAACCACGAAGGCCTTAGACGTTTTTGCAAATTCCGGGGAAATCGACATTGCTTCAGCAAATGGAGTTGTCACAAAATCCTTTGCTAGTAGCAGTTCAATGCAAGCTACTATGGCACAAATGAAGAGCACGTCTCATTTGCGGGAAAACTCGCCAATAACAAATGCCATTGAATCCATTCCCGCTGATAATGATTACCTTCCAGTTCCAATCGATGCTTCTTCTCGTACCGTTATGAAATCTAGTTCTAGCGAACAGACCACAATGAAATTTGCCGCCGTTTCATCTCACACTCAAAATTTCACCATGAAAAATACTAACGAGAGCTCTGAGGAGGATTGCTAAGACCTTGGAATGTTGATGGATTCCTTGTGACGTTTGAATCATTTGGGTGGTTGTGTGGCGTAAAATGTCATCTAAATGCAAGCAAAACACACACAAACCCACGAAAATACAATGTTGGCGTGTTAATTACACCCATACCTCGTTATACGGCCGCTCGCTTTAACGGCTTTATTGATTTACACCATAAAGCATAAAGGTACAAATGCCGTTTTTGTGGGGTACAAATGCACATTTGCACCCCATATATCATATATGTACCCATGGGGATGAAATGATTTAAATATACCCAAGGGGATGAAATGATTTAAATATACCCCTAGGAACACATGTCAAGGGTACACGTGCAATCAACATACTGTATGTACCCATAGGGTGTGTCCATAGTTTCAAAACATTTGTACTTTTTCCGTTTAGAGTGTATGGTACTAACCATACATGTTTCGCTATAACTCGGTGCGGTTGGCCAAATGACGCAAATGACTATGTTATCATCGCTTTTTATAAAACAACGGGTTAGAAAAAAAACTTAAAATCATCATTTAGAAGATGTAGCCTGCGACGTTTGTCTTTTGAAAATGTGCTTTTGCGTGACTAAATTTCATAATTTCCGCTCACATATTGAATAAAAAGTTCTCGATTCGAAATTTATTTGGTCTATGATTGCCATCACTGAAGGGAGGACGGGGAAAGGGGGTCTCAAAATCACGAAAAAATGATTCAATTCAATGCACTCACAGTCAGAGCCTTAGGTGCCACGTGGTGGGGTGTAGATGTTTAATGTAAAAGAACAATTAAAATAACATGTAATATACAGAAAGTCAAATTGCAGCAAAAAAAGAGTTAAGATAACATAATACTAAAGAAGGAAAAATGAAAAATTTAACGTCGAGTTCGTAGTTCATTTCCAACTTTCCCAAATCTGCGACTTTTCACGGATTCAAGATGGCGTCCAACAAAACTTCGAATTTGCCGCCCTGTTTCGAACCCACCTTGGCCACGGCGTCGAAAGCCCGGAGCGCCGTAGTTGACTTTCCGTCCCTCGCCGCTGTCGCCTTTCGGCGCTGCCGGCGTAAATCTCGTTCTGGATGGCGAGATCGTACGAGACTTGGTTCAATAGCATACTTTCATGGCGATGTTTGGCAGCCACGTGGGGCGACGCTTAGAATTTCGCTTGTTCATCGTCGTTTTTCTCCGCTTCTGGGACGGAATTTCTCGCCGGATTCGCTACTCGTAGCCGCCCGGACCCCCGCGCCGCCAGCGGAACTCGCCCTGGAGGCGGACAAATAGCGAGGTGAGCGTCAAATGAACTTTTGTTTTTGTTCGGCCCCACAACGTGGTGCATGGCGGCCCACCATATTGGATATACTGCGTCTTTGCCCATCGGCTCATCAGTCGGCCGATTTAAGGGGAATTCCCGCTTGCCACTCGCCCTCCCCAACCCACCTTCGTCCCCCGGGGCTTCCCGGGATCGAAACCCGATGATCCACCTAGGTCCATTCGAGTGTGCCCTAGGCCTAACGTCCCATGGCACAAACCTTGGTACTGACTGTCTCGCCAATGGTGGACGTCTTGTTTCAGTTACATCATAGAATGGGTTGCTTAATTTTTGCCTACCTAAGGGGCCTTTAGGTCCCTTCAAGGGTGCCTGCTAAAGTCACGATGTGCTTCGCGAAATTCCGTGCTTTCGTTGTCGACCTTGACCGGAAGCAGCACCCCACCTGGTCGGTACCCACATGAACTTGAAAGAAAATCACCTATGTTTTGCTGCTCAGCAGAACTATTTTCACCCCACGGCCGCTGGGGGTGCGGTGTACCCTCCCCACGCCGTTGACCCGGCCACCCTCGATATAGAAACTGGGTGCTGTAACTGCTGTTGCAAGTATCTGGGAATTGAAACCCGAAGGAGTTTTCTGAGGCACGGGGACGTGCTGAAGGTAATGGAGTGCTGCTTAACAATGATTTCGATGGTTAATTCTGTCTACTTCAGGCGTTGCCAATGAAATGAGATGTAAGTGCCAGAACCCATGCTTCACTGAAGCGAAAACCAGATTGAATCGTAACCCATCTTTTCACTATATGGGAATGCAGTGCAAATGTACTTTCACTCATCTCAATGCATTGCAAAATGAAATTACATACAGAAGAAGCAGTAGAATTGGAGCAAACAACCCAAGTTAAAAATTGTCACAGCAAAACATGTCTTGATGGATGAATGTTTCGGAAACACCTACCCCCTGTAGCATTTGCGAGCATGGTCACTCCAAACGTTGAAGTTTCATCTGGTTAGCTGTTGAAACCCTTGTTGTTGTTACCGTTCAGCTAAGCTTATGCTCACTGGGCACCTTTTGTTATGTCGATTTAGCTTGGGTCATCCTGTGGTGATTGCCATGTAATAGATCCCATTCCCTCGGGCAATGATGGGATTCTCAATAAAATGCGTCAGTTTCACCTGTGATTGAATGTTGACAAAGTTGGCTCTCAAATGACACCCTTTGGTAAAGGTGAATGAATAGACAATTTTGTACGTTCACTGTCTTTTATGTAGTTTCTTAAATCCTCTGGCATAAGGGAAGGCATGGTGCTTAAATGCTTCCTTTCCTGTATCAACATAATTTTTTTATCAACAAAAGGCCAATGATGCATTAGTTTTATTCGCCCTTGATTGTAGTTTGAGCGTGGGAGATCCTCATCCCCGAGCTATTTTACTGAGCATGTAAAGTGCAAACATAGAGGAAAAAGGAACAAATCTTGAGAAACCGACTCAGTGCAGATTACACATGTACGATCTTAAATGTAAATTGGGAATTGTGTTCAAACCATTTTGATTGTTTTTTGGAAAGCTGTAATTGGTTTATTACGTAATTAAAACTGGTAAATTGTGTTGTTAATATAAAAGAGGCTATTGGCGAGGCTATTGAAACACGATTATGATTAGCTGCAGTGTTACTCATACTCAAAAGACATTTTCGTTCTGATACATATTTGTGATGAATATACATTGAAATAAAATGAAGTTTTGTACTTCCAACCTGTTCCTTGGTACAGATCAAAGAGCTTACAGTACAGGTAGTTGACTATAGCAATAGTGACTCATAAGATGATGATAATGTGCAAGAACAACCATCTGTGCACAATCTATTGAATGTAGACCTACATTGTTCGATATCCATTTTAGCTATTTGCATTTGGCTTGGTATCTCTACTCGAATTGCTTTCCGGGCGCAATGCTAAATTTTCCTGGAAAAGGAGAAATTTGTAAGTTTATAGCAAAACGTCCCTACACTTGCCCCAACTAAGAAATGTAGACATATTAATTGGGAGTATTTAGCAAATTGAGTTCTGGAAGCAGCTTGTTGACTGGTGGTATCAGTGTAATTGATTACAACTGCAAACCTTGAGCTAAAAACGTTATGCTTCAGCTTGCGAAAAGGTGTCAGACACAGGCCTTCCACCGTTGACTGACTTGTAATGGTAAACATTTTGAAACATTAACTGTGTGCCTACCAACCTGGAAAACTTGGAATTTTAGGAAATTTCAAATGCAACCTGGAGTTTCTGTGTTTCCCCATTTGACTTTTTACGTTTTCAGTATTATTCTGAAAATAATTTGTATGTAATGTATTTCATTGCTGTAGATCAAATTATTTTTGGACCATTGGGGAAGAAAGGAATAGTATGGCATAGAGCTGCATGGTACAAACATGGTTTTGTAAATGGAAAGCAGTTTTAGCTATGTCCAAAGAATAACTCAGCAGTTTGCATGTAAGTAAGTATAATCGGGTGATTTTCCACTCATTATAATTTATTCGAAGCAATTGCTGGAATAGGAACGAATTATTCTACTTGGGTGAAACTGAATTCATGAATACATTTGCTCCATATTTGCAGTTCTTTTGGGCGTTATAAGCACTTACTACAGTACATGCAATATGTGATTGGAACTGATTGTATGATTTTTTTTCTCCAAAGTTTATAAGCCAAACACGCAGTAGACCACCCCGTATCAGACTTTAGATAGAGAACCTTAGCTGAAACTGATTGCACCATATCGTCCAAGACGAAGCCTCGTCAGCATAAAATGAGTCAGCTGAATGCGCCTCTTTTCGAATCCATTTCCCGCAACATTTAGTTCATGGAAGGTCATTAACTCCCTCTGTTCCAGCATTGCGGAGCAGGTAAGGGAACAAAGTTGCTCCACAATACTGATCATACCTTGCAACTCCCGTTTATTCTCGTTGCTCACACTGGCCTGGAAAGCCCAGGAAATCCATAACTTCATGTGGATATGGGGGATGTGGTTTGGTTTTGCAATCCTAAACAGTATTATGTATTGCGTTTTAGTGCATGCTGTAAATATCGCAGCAATTTTTGTTCCTTTTCTAAATAAATACCAAGTTGCCAATCTTTAAAGTGTTACTAAAGTGACCGATAACAATTTGCTATCCTTCGAACTGTGAATTTTTTTCGGTAAAAAAGGACGACGTTATCGATTTCAAGACGTTTCACTGACTGATTGTGTTGTCTGAAAATACGGCCACAGACGCCAAATCACATATGGGTTCAAACTCCGCTTGGATTGACACAAATTAACTGCCCCGATTACGATGGCTATTTGGGCTGGAAGTTGAAATGTTGTTGCCAGATCGGTTCCTGAAGGACAAATCGAACTAAAGATGAACCTCGTTGACGAGTTCACATTTTACAGACAATCTTGTCTTTATATCAGTAGTGATGTCTTGTCTGTGGCCAGATCGAGTAACATTAGCTGAACTGTAAATCCATATACCTGTAATGGAATACATCGAAAATAACTAATCACTGTTATTTTTCTTCACATTAACAACTAACATTACCACATTTTCTACCTGTTGACGTGCGCATCTTCATTTATACAGAGTAGTCACAATTAGAAAAAACCCAATATATGGACCTGTTATATCTTTTGATTGGCAATGATGTGCGGGTGGCGGTTCAAAATATCATTGCCAGATAAGAGGACATGTGGTATGCAAGCTGGACAGGCCCCATTCTGTTACGAAACATGCACCAGCTTGCACTGTTGTCATCTTGCAACCTAACCATTGCCTCGAGCAGCTGGCTCAACATCAGTTTGCAAGTAACAGTGGGATTACCATTGGTCTGCTACTATTGGGAGTGTGCAGCGAAAGGGTCGCCATCTAGTGGCAGTCGTGTAAGCTTCCATGAAAGTAGGATACTCTCATGGATAGGATACTACATGTACATGTCGAAATTCAGTAAACTCAGGCTCCTGGTCCAAAAATAAATACAGAATGCTTTAAATACCAACAAAGAGTATTATTGGGTACCACAGAGTTAGTCAAAACCGTTAAAATAATAATTAGCCTGCATTTACGAGCTCATTTGGGGAAAATGAAAAACTTTCCATAGCATTTGAGGCTTATATCCTACTCTCGCGGCCATGAAAGTGGCTGACTGCAGCGCCACCAGTGGCGTTGCACACTCCCAATTGTAACCTACCAATGATAGAACATGTGCAGGATTCCCAGGTGCGCGTTGAGAAATACAGTACATGCATTTTCATGTGTACCACTGTTTGGGGTTTTACCTTCGAGACATTGCGCCCTAAAACCCCACACCACCACAACATATATTTTCTTGAACATTGATCACACAATGATGCGTTTCTCTAATGACCACTAATTGTATGTTCAAATAGTTCCTGCACATCTAAAATGGACTGCACAACTAACTCAAATGTTTCTACATTTATCACAATGAAAGAGTGAATGGAGAAGAAAAAATTAAATTGCTGAGCCTGTCTAGAAAAGAGCTTGAGGCACCTCAAAGTTCAGAGCACTAACAACAGTCTACAGACGAGAGCAAGCCCACCTATGGAGCACGGAAGTTAAGAAGGCACTTGTGCCTCGCTTCCGGTAGTCTTTGGTCCATTTCCCAGAAAGATGGAGCTGCTGGACCTCAGGTGACCCTCAGAAGCGAAATCTCTCATAACCAAAGGCAGCCCCCTCACCTACACAACAGCAACCTTGTGGAAGGGAGCTAGGGACGATGACCTAGGACCAATTTGGGCAACTGGTGACGTAAGCCTGGAGGGTTTTTACAAAGGTTTTGCCCAGAAGTCTTGTCAAGGCAGTTTAAACATCACGTGCATGCCAGTCTCTGGGCCTGATTTATGCAAACTCGTTTTTGAAAAATGAATTTTTGCTATTTGTGAGCTCCCACAAAAACTAATCCTTACACCATTGTTTTTAATTGAGTCTGTTGGACGGGTTTGTCTAACAAACGCATTCCTGGCGTTTCAGAGGCTGGCTGGATTATCTGGTTTTTATCGGAAAGTTTTGAGGGGCAGAAAATTAATGGCAATGGTGGCCTAATAGGCTGGAGATGCAGAAAAAAATGAATGGCGTGGCATGACATTCACCCTTCAGTGCTTCGGGGATTCACGATCTGCGTGCTTTTTTTTTAATGGGGTCTACCTTTAGGAGTGAAGGGGGTTCTGTATTGTTTGGCCATCCTTCCCTTAAACGTCTCCTCTGTATGTGTAGCTTTTGAGCATAAGCTCTTCACGCTTTTTTTTAGCCAAACAGCAGCGTGAGAAAACAAACCACGAGACCTATCTGCTAGCAAAGCCTCACCCACACCCAGCCACGTTTTCCAGATTTTTTTAGATAATGGGGGAAATTGATATGCATCACTTGTTCAGTAATGAAAACGTGGCTGGTCGTTTGGGTCTGTTTTAATGAAACCCTCCCTTTACCTGCCACGATGCGTTTCCGAACATCGGTCGAATACTCTGTTAACCATAAGTTTCGGTGACAAGATGGACTATACGAGACCGCATAAAGGCATGCCTCGTGTACTTAATTTGTGAATAATTCTGCTCAATCTGATCAATACTCAATCTACATTCTTTTCCCTTTGCAGAGTACTCTGAAGCTACCGCGATCGCGGTGCAGCAACAGTTTCATGGCAATTCCGACACCGCGACTTATTTTTGCTTGTGCTATTCCCGCCATCATCGTCATTCTCAGCTACATTTGGTTCAAGAGAAAGAAAGAGTTGGAAGATCAGGAGAGACTCGATCGCATCGCTAAAAAGAGCCTGCAGTACCATCCCCAGGAGATAACCTATCAGCGCGCGTCCGAATCAGAGTTCCAACAGCTTCCAGCCGAGGAAAGCGAGGCATCTTGCAAAATGGTGATCGAGATTGCAACTGACAAGGAGGATGCATGCCTGGAGAAAGGTAGAGAGGAATGTGGTGAATATGAGCGCAGCACCGAAACCAATTCGCCCCCGAGCAGTTGTGGAATGTATCGAGAAGTAAGTCAAGATGTACCAACGCCGCCGTTTGGACAGACGTCTTGTCAAGGCGATCAAAATGGCTATGAAATCCAGGGTGCCACAGATTCAGAACTTGAGGAAGTGGTTGCGAATGAAGCATCGCCTAACAACAGCCAGGACCATCAGCTGTTACTGTTAGCAGAAATTGTGGCAGATGGCATTAAAAAATATTCATTGCCTGATCCCTACCCCGAGGACAACATTCAGTCGGTGGGGGACGAAGTACTTAGTGCTGGCGATTCCAAAGACTCTACCATTCTGGAATGCACGCAGGAGTGCGAGATTGCTCCAAGGGTTACTTCGCCTACCCTGGAACCTACTTTTCAGGAGGACAACCGGGTTTTAGAGCCCATTCCTTCAAAAAAATTGCAATGTTCTCCGAACGTGGAAGGCTCACTAGACATTGAGAACGCTGTTTTGGATGACTCCCTGAACTCTTTGGACTTAGACTCTATAGTTGTGGAGCACATTGATTCTGATGACTCCCATAATTCTTTGATTGTAGTAGACATGCCAGACACTTCACTATCGTCATTGAGTGACTCCCAGCAAAGTATAGATGTGGAAGACATTTGTAATGTCAAGATAGCTTCTTTGGAAAACGATTTTAAAGCCAATGATGCTTCCTTGGAAGACTCCCAGAGTTCATTAGTGAAACCTATTCCTTCAGATGTGAATATGGTCTTCACCATGCCACTGAGTTCTCCCTCCTCCCACACATTGGAGGCGAGACTTCTGACAGCCTCCCCTGCTGGTGACTTAACAGATACTTCTACAAAGGGTTCCCCAGACATGGTGTCCACACCTATGGAGGACTCTCCAGATGTTGTCTCCACGTCTCTGAAAAACTTTCCAGACACAGAGTCCACTGCTCCGAGAAGTTTTACAGACACATCTGCCACTCCTCCAAGAAGTTCTCCTGTATTGGTGTGCACTCCACCTTCGAGCTCTCCAGATAGCACGCCCACTTCTCCAAGAAGCTCTCCAGAGAAGTTGTCCATTTCTCCGAAAAGCGCTCCAAATATGGTGTCCGCTCCTCCAGAAAGCTCTCCAGGCATGGTGTCCTTTCCACCAGAAAACTCTCCAGACAAGGTCTCTACTCTTGAAACCTATTCAGACAACACAACCACTCTTGAAGGCTCCCCAGACACCGTTTACAGTCCTCCAGAAAACTTTCTAGACGTGGTGGTTCCTCCAAAAAGCTCTCCAGACAAACTTTCTACTGTTGAAGGCTCCCCGGATATCGTGTCCAATCCTCCAGAAGACTCCACTGGAATGTGTTCCATTCCTTTGGAGGGATCCCAGTGCACGATGGCCGTGGATGTGGTACGAGTCTGCGAAGTTGAAGTTGCTGCTTTGAATGCTTCTCCGCGCTCTCGAGCTGCAGAACTCGGACTTTTGGTAAGTTTGTCATCCTCCCCAGATGTATCGTCCAATTTTACAGCACGCTCCTCGGACGTGGAGCTTACTCCGAACGCTGTGAGCCGTTACTTCGATACGGGTTCTGACACCAGCAGTTCTTGCACGCTCACAACGAGCCTTACTGAAATAGAAGGCAGTCCAACTAAGCCTGCGTCAAATTTGACCACGGGTGGAGATGGAGACCCAGGAAATTTCTGCGGTCCTGTTTCCTTGCCAGACGTCTCCATTGCATGCTCTGATCAGCTTGAAATCGAGGTGATCGAGGGTTGTGCTGTCCCCAGTCCCAGCCTACCTGCTGACGAAGCTGAACTGCAGAAGATGGCGAACTGTAACAGCCTAAGTGCCTATGGCTCGTCTAGCCACAGCCCCTCCGACGAACTGATAGAAAGTCCGGTGACCAGCAACTACTCTGATCTTCATAGTGAGGTATGTTGTCTGCATTTGTCGGGCTTCTGGAATCATCGCAGCTTTCCTCTTAAAAACTAGCCATTTTGCAAGGTTTAATTCTCTTGGACAGTGCAATATAATTTAAGTACTATACCTTATAGTCAACTTGAACTTTCATTTATGATCTGTAAATGGGTGCATGTAGTGCATTTTGATTCAGGCTTGAGACTTCTCCATTATGTTGAGTTTATTCAAGTTCTTGCTTCATATCTATTTGATGAGCCAAGCTTGTGAGATTTAATTCATTGCATTAGCGAAGCTTAGACATACTGTATGGCAAATTATATTCAATTTAAAAATATCGAAGTTTGATGAAAAATCATATTGTAGTCATTATGGTTATATCTGCTAAAGGGTAGTCATTACGGTTATATCTGCTAAAGGACCTTCAGCACACGATGAGTTTACAAATAATCTAAGTTGTTCATAATGCTTTAGGATTGAGATCAAAATACAGTGGGTACCACATAATGTGATCACGTTGGGCCCAGGCTGTTTTAATAACAATAGCCGGGTCGTTCTGTATGCCAAATGCATGAAAAAAATTAAACAAATACACCATGTGTAATATGATTATTTAACACATTGTATCAAGACGCATGTGATCTATATGAGCAAATTATACTTGAACATAGAAGGCCCAAGTCACAAGTAAACTGGACAAATTTAGAAGTAAATTGTCTCACCTATTCCCCATAAACCACTCTGCCGTGAGAACCAAAGCAACTGACTACTTTTAGCCCGTGCCAGTGGCATAACTGCGAATGTGTTATGGGGGGTATTCTGAAAACAATCTTTTCTATAATATTGTGCCTACTGAATTCTGATGCACGGAACTGATGCGTGCTTCTGGCAACAAACAACTCATGCAGTTATATGTTATATTTTCTACATGTATTTAAAATGAAAATAAGGAAGGATTGTCTTCAACTGGGCATTAAGTGGAAAGTTGTTTACGCTAAGCGTTCATTTTACAATGTATTTGAATAAGAGGGTCTGGGAATGGACAATTCCGATAACAATAAATAGTGGATAACATTATTCGCAATGACATTAAGCGGTACCCACTGTATGTAAGCAAGTAATGCTCTTGAATATATTAAATAGTCAGTTTTTAAATAGATTTTGAAGCTATCCTCAAAGCCGGTTTGGCTATACGCGTAACTTGTTATTTCTACATGCTTTACTTCCTTGTGGAATATCGAATACTAACATTGTTTTTAAATGGTGTACTGTATCTATTGTTATCTGGTAGTTTTTCAATTTACTTGCCTTTATATGCTCCTACAGCAAGTCTCAGATTTTTTATAAATCTACTGTTAAAGCCTGCCGTACATGTACTGGCTATAAGGATTCAGTTGTCATAATATTGAATTTTAAAATTTTGATCTATAAATGTTTGAATGTTTTCTTGCTTTATCTTGGGAGTTCCATAACATGAACGTCTGGGGCTATTGCAAAATATATTGCTGGAATTTCTTGCTTGATATGTAAAATTTACAGCCTATAGGGTTCCAGTGTTATTTTGATTGGTGTTATGCTTAATTTCAAGCACTGCTAATTGACTCTTGCCTCTTCCAGGGATCTAGCGATAGCGGCAAAGGAGGCAGTGACATTCTCACTCCAAATGTCGAGGGTTCCAGCAGCAACCTTCTTCCATACACTGCATTACAAGTGTATGAGTTTGAGATTCCTCAGGGGCTGTGTGGACGCTTGATTGGGGTGCGGGGTCGCTACGTCAATCTGATAAAGAGCAAGTCTCGGGCCAACATAAGCATCAAAAGGCATCCCTACAATCCAGACCTGAAGATTTGTGCAGTTATTGGTAATAGCAGCTTCTTCAGTATTTTTTGTATAAATACCATATGCATATTTGTATATGGCACCTATTTTGTTGAATGAATATTGGTTACATATGTTGGGTGCAAGTCCAAAGGGAAAGAAGTTGTATGCATGATCAAAAGTTAGCAGAGTTAGCAGCTACATCATGATCAAGATTCTGATCTTGTTTTCATTTACAGGCGCAGAAGAAGACATAAATTTAGCTTTAGGGCTCATCCGCAAAAGATTTCCTGTATCAAAGTTTCCCGTTATTAACCTCCTTCAAGTCAACACTCCATTAATCAGTGGTATTCCTATCCTCGAGACTTTGCAGGTAAGTTCTTGATGTAGCATAGTTGACGATTCAATTTCTAAAGACCATGAATCTCAAAGTGGCAATCCTTACGTGCTGACGCGTTTATCTCGGTGATGATATTGAGTAAAATTTCTCTTCACAGCTCCACTTGCCAGACAGTGTCACCTGTGATGTCATCCTGTCCAGCTTGATCTCTGCAAGCCATTTTTTCGTCCAGCAGCCAACACACCCCACATATCCCTCACTAAGTCGTTTGGACCAATTTATGTTACAATGCTATCAAAATGGTTTGGTTGCTCCGGAATTGCCAGCACCTGTAGAAGGTACGCTCTACCTGAAGTTTTACCACATTTTCCTTACCAACAACGACTGCAATGTTATAGCCATGTCCATATTTTATTTTGAAGCCGGTATTATTTGCGCGGCGTCGACGATGGGAGGCTGGTACAGGGCACAAATAGTTTACGTCTATCCTGACTCCAATGACTGTGAGGTAAAATTCGTCGATTACGGTGGCTACTTGAGAGAATCGATTTCGTCGTTGAGGCAAATCCGGTAGGTTTGACTTTTTCGTCCTCATCCTTATTAGTCCTTGGCAATCTCCCTTAAATTGCTTTTTTATGCACTTTTTTTATTTACCTTTTTCTATTTATCCAGGAGTGACTTCATGTCTTTGCCTTTCCAAGCCTCTGAGTGCTATCTCGCAAACGTGACACCCATTGACGGTAAGTTGAACTTAACGTTATAAATTTTCCATTGACGTTACTTTATATGTTCAACCTTCTGTTCGTCATTTGGACTTTAGAGGAGCAAGGTTGGTCCTCGGATGCAATGAAGTGCTTTGAAGAACTGGCTCAAGGGCAGATCTTACAAGCGCAAATTGTAATGTATACCGAAGATGGCATCCCATTAGTACATCTTTTTCGGATTCAGGGCGTCACGGTAAGAAGTCTTCTAGTGTTGATTGTTTTAAAATGGTTACTAATCTGGCTGACTTGGTGTTTCTTTGTACCTGTCATTGTGGGATTTTCTTTGTGATCCATAACATTGCTATCCGGCTAACGGAGTTGTGCCCTTTTCCTATGCAGACCACTTTCATCAATCGACAACTCGTGACTTCTGGTCATGCCAATTGGGTCGACACACAAGAGTAGTCGAAGTCCATCATCACCACCAAAAAGGCATGACCGTAAGGTTATTCTAGTCCTGCCCCGGGCTGCTTAGCCTATCCGGAAGGCGGACAAATTCCTCACGGCGCCACCGTCATTATCGCCCAAACATTTTGTTGGTTTGTTTTCTATTTAAGTAGCCCCCTTGACCTTCACTTGAAAGAGGTTCTCTGCTGATAACACGAGTTTTTCAACATTTTCTGTCTTGCTGTTATGGGCAATGATTATAGTTGTTTTCAGTTTTATGGGTTTTAGTTAAGTTAATATTCAGTTACATTCGTGTTGATACTAACATTGCTGCGCCCGTTTTTCTTTTGTGTTTACTAGGAGGTGACAACACGTACGTAGTTTTCTGTGAATTTTGTTTAATCGGACATGCTCAGGTTAGTCTGGTGGTCCTCTCAGGGTTCTAATCCCCTCGTGACCCCATACTTAATTGCCAACCAATTGTGGCTGCATATGTCCAGTGTGTTGTCTATTTCTGCATGATGTTTCTTTCGAAAAAGTTTTTTGGCAAAAGATAGTCACAACACTTTTGTTGGGTGATTTTTGTGTCGTTTTGCTGCATCCAGGCCATCTCGTCCGTTTTTTTTGTTGTTTTATTTTGGTGTTCTTGGGCTGAACTCTATGCCTATGAGTGAATGTTTAACGAATTGGCCAGTTTTTTTATTCGAAAATGTGTCTCAGAAGACATTGAAATATTTTCACAGTTCATTGCCCAATTTTTTGATATTATCCTACAATCAAAAAGTATTTTTTTTGAAAAATATCGTGTTGTTTAGAAAAATTGTCCGAAGTTGAGATTCTGACAGAAAATAATAGCAACACCATTTATTTGTCGGAGTTAAAACTGACAGGTTGAGCACGAAATTACAAATGAGTGTTGTTCTCATATTAAAAGTGCTATACCAAATTTCAAATAATGCGTAACGAACAGCTTTAGTATTTCAAAAACTCCTTTGTTCTTTGAAAAAAATTAAATCCAATTTTAAACAGCTTATTTCGAAACTTTGATATTATTAACAGTCCGTTAACGTTCTTGGTCTTTGAGTTCAACTTATTGTTTTGATGGTCAATCACCCTTGCAGAAAACCTTGATATAGTTGCTCATGTTCTGTTAAATTAATCAGCGAATAAATACTGCCTCGAATCAGAAAATATTAGCAGTTGCCAATCATCGCTGATTTGTGAGCCAGATGTGTTTTTATTAGGGTCATGTGATAATCGGGCATCTATAGAATTGACCGCATTTCAAATTTAATCCAGTCCTTAGCTTCATTTTGGCGTTTCAGTCGCAGCTGAACATATTTTGTCGTCTTAAATTAGTGCTTGACAGGCGTCTAGAACATGTTGTTTGCTCCACATCCATACTTAATGAGCTTACGCCTGAATTATATGCTGAAAGTTACTGAATTTGTCACGAATTAGTGATGTAGTCCAGCCGCCTTTCATGATGCAATTTCCACGACTTGTATTTTACCCTGGGACAGGACCCCTTCGGGTTTCTTAATCTTTATCACGGTCTGGGCGCCTTTTAGCATTCTAGGCATTGCGCCCGCTAATTTTTCTTCGGCCCCCAACCATTTTGTGTATGATGCAATGATTTTTAAAGAGCGATGTATATGCAGCTATACCTTGTGTAATTACTCATCCACCTTCAGAAGCTTTTCAACCTCAAATTGGGGAAGGGGTTGGGATTCAAGTATATTTATTCGACTTCTACCAGATTTATATAGTAATATTCACCACTGCCGTAGTTGCGAGCTCATAATTCCAGCAAAATATTTTAAGTCTCATTGTGCCACAGTTGCATGCCCATTTCTGCTATCAGGGACAGAAAGAAAACTGGAAAAAGAGCTGAGATTGGTATGAACTGATGTCAAACATTGATAATCTGTAGAAATATTGCATTGGGAATTTTCTGAGTTTAGGATTGTCTTGACCAGTTAATGCATTATTTCTGCAGAGTTGATCAGTTATACCTTACAAGACAGCTTGGGAAAATGTTTGCTGCAGAACGTGTTCAAACGTGTATATATAGTAGCATTTCAATATCTGAAAACTTTTAGCTTGTGATCGTCGTAAGTGTTAATCACAGTTATCGAATTTGTCAATCTTCATGTCATGTCAACACGTCGCTTGGTACAAATTCGTGCCAGTTGTGATTGGCGTTGACTTTTTGCATAGAAAAACATATTTTGTTGGTAGATATTCGTGCTTTCTGTAATGAGCGAAAGGTAGATGGTGTTTGTCCCTGATGCTGTGATTTTAGGCTCCAGTTGCAGCCTCCTGCTGTTATTGGACGGTTTGCTTCATTTGATTGTGTGCAGCCATTGGTATCTGTGTCGGCAATGGTCAACCAGCTATATTTCTACAGAGAATATCCATTATAAAGATCAATAGTGTGCAGATCCATATATCCTATCAGATGTTTCTTTATTAGGGTTTAATGGGGTGAATTGTGTTTTCATGCACGTGGTCAGCTAAGTAGGACCAAACCAATGATTTTAAACTAAGACGTCTTTTTGCATGCCGTTCTTCTATTGGTATTTTCCTGCTGGATTCTCTGCCTGAATGATTATATAGCCTGAGCCACGTACGTTGCTAAGCACAAATCTTGTGTCATGATTTCATCATGAAAGTGACGCGTGTCTATTCACGAACCAACGCTAGATTCCATTTTTGTAACATTTCTTTTCATCTTTGTGAGCGTTTTTATGCTGGTAGCCATCCTTTCTCTTTGATTGCGTTTTGACATTCATGTTTTAGTGTGACGTTTCCTCACATTCTTTTTGGGAATTAAAATTTATTGCAGTTATTTTAAATTTGGGTCATTTTCTGAGTCGTCTTCCAACTCGTTCCATTCTCAAGTTTTGTTGAGAAATTTAGTCGTGTGCTATTGTCACTCGACATTCGTTATCCTTTCTGCTATGGAAGGTACTTGTGTTGGATCTGCAAATTTCGGATCGTTTGGTAACATTATCAATCTGAATAAGTCGCTTAAGTTCCCACCTCCGAATTTTTCCTTGGCAGATTCTTAACAGAGTGCTTTTCAATGAGCATATTGTGATAACCAATGACATTTTTTTACAGAGATTTTAATGATTGAGGAAAATGTAACGAAACTAGTTCACATGAACTACACAGAATATTTATGTCAAGGGGTACTTCTGTATTTGTGTAAATGCAACGTTTCTTGACCATTCAAGGGTCGTCAGATGGACACGTTTTGCTTCTTGGTTTACCTTAATCTGTTTCTGTTGTTCTAGGAGCTCTGTTTGGCAGCGCGTAGTACAGCTTCTCCCAAAACAGCCGGTCCCCCCACTTCAGATAAGTGTTCGTTTTCAGGTACAGTTTCATTTCCGGGTCCAGCTGGTCTGGAATTCGTCCGAGGACGACGATGATAACTCTGTTGCACTTGTCGTTGAGCATCTGGAGGTGCGCCATGAGGAACTCGTAGCGGCACCAGTTGCTGGACACGAAATTCTCTGACAGAATGATGATCGTCCGATGACTCGTGGACACGGCCTCCAAGATGTTCTCCGAGATGTAACTGCCCACCATGAAATCCCTTTCGTGCAAACACAGCTTGTAGGGGTTGTCGATGCCCTCCAGCCCAGGCAGCAACTTCTCCACCACGAAGTCACTGTCCAAACTGCTGTAGGCAACGAAGCCATCGTATCTTTTGGCACTCACATCCTCTTCTTCGTGCAAGAGCCTGACACCGTAGCGCGAGTAGACCAGGACTTGCACCTCTTTTCTGTAGACAAACATCAGCACAGCTGATAGCGACAGAAATAACAGGGCAGCCAGGATGCCGGCCAGCACCGGAGCATTGGTCATCAGGATTGCCGCTTGAAATGGTTCGTAGCAGTAGGAAGCGTTGAAGGAAAGAAGAGGAGCGTTCGCCATAATTCCATCGTTGAAAGTGCAGTACACTTGGCTTACGTCAACCACCATCTTGGAGTAGTTTTGCAGCCAGCTTCGAAATTGCTCTACGTAGTCGCACTCGCAACTCCACGGGTTGTCCCGTAAGGTCACCTGCAGCGACTTCACCGACTCCATGTCAGCTAAGTGCCACACTGAGTAGTTTGTCAGCAAGTTGTTGTGCATCAGCAGCTGCCGGATGGCCCGCAAGGGCTTGAAGACGTCTTCCGGGATATGGGCCAGGCGATTGAAGGCCATGTCGAGGTGCACCAGATTCGGCAGACCTTCGAAAGTTCCGGGCAAAATGCTGGACAGCAGATTGTGCCCCAGACTCAGGTTCGTGAGCCGGGGAACAGCCCGGAGAGTGCCATTGTCCAGCGATGTGAGAAGGTTGTGGTCAAGATGCAAAGCACGAAGATTCGGGTAGGATGCGAGCATGTCGAAATCAAGCGATTCCAAGTGGTTGTAGGAGAGATTGAGGGTCACCAGCAAATAGCTGGGAGTCATCCTTGGAATTTGGGACAAGCCACGGCTAGAGCAGTTAATCAGCTGAGAGTTGAATTTATTGCTGACGTAGCACAAGCACTCGTCCGGGCAGGGCAGGTTGCACTTGGCGTTGTAAGTGCTATGGGTATTGCACTGGTACATGGTTTTCCCGAAATTTGGAGCTTGACATACAAAGTCCTCTGGATTGGGTACCTGGGTCACATCGAAGGTTGTCGAGTTGGGGCCCAGCAATCTATCTTCAGTTATTGCAGGAGGCTTCCTTCCTTTTCCACTTACACGTTGCAGGGGTGTGACGTACCTGTCGATGTAATACAGTTCACAGTTGCATACCATCTGGTTACCAGTTAGCTCAACAGTGGGGATCTTCCTGTTGACCAGCAACAGCAGAGGCTGGCAAACCTGGTA
>JAQFYZ010000173.1:0-60904 GCA_034695085.1 Cylindroiulus punctatus | reverse complement strand
TGTGGGTATTACTCGAACGACGAAATAAAGATAAAAACGTCCACAGACAGCGTGCATATTTCGTTTAAATTTAGACAAATTCCACAGAAATCAAGAAGGTGACAATCCTACCAACTCGTTCATTTTAGCTCGCCTAGACTTAGATGCTTTGGCTTCGTCATTAAAAACAGATGCCACGAACTGTTATCCTAAACTTAGCTCAACAATAGGAAGCAAAATCCCCACAACAGTTGTTAACCTTCTTGTTTATAACAATGATGCTTCATTCACTCGGTGCTCGGAATCGCTACTAACTCTATACGTGGCTAAATGGCGTTGACAATACCTGTATACTTGAAAATTTAAATACAAAAATCCGAGCTCTTAATTATATTTTGGGAATGATGACCTACTGGAATTTGAAGGAGCATTATTTATTTAAATAATAAAGTCTTACTTCCATCAACACGTGACAGAATGCGCGCAAAACTATTTTATAACACACTTTGTACATGTACACAATGTCCTATGCTTTGAAAGCCTCAACGAGGCAACTTTTTGAACCAAATTGATTCACAACTATTAATTTAGTCACATTTTACTGTATTGCTGAAGAAAATATTTTCGAAATTAAGGCTCCACATGAGCACAACATAATTACGTATATTTTATATGCAGTAACTTATGCATTAGATGTGGCAATTAAATTGATTAGTTTTGGTTGACATAACCTAGATTAAATACGAAAAGTTCAACTGCCCCTTTACCTAAGGCAATCACTGCCAACATACGAGTCGTTAGGAAGCCAATTTTCTCATACAGTTTCAACAACAGTACATAACTATGTATATGTACTTAATTTTTGGTACAATGAGGTGTTCATGATCGCGATTTATATGCCGATACTAAAAGATTGCTAAAGCGTATCTCGCAAAAACAGGCGGATACGATATTAAATAAAGTTTATTTTTATTTTCCCTGCCAGGAATGAGCATGTGGTTTCGAGCATTTATTTTACAAATCTGAGGGTGCACGTAAATCGAGACTACCTTTCCTTCTCTACAGTCATATCTACGTTTGGCTACATCGTACATTCCTAACATATTTTTATTACTGGGTTATGTCATGCGTTTACCGCTAAGCCGTAATACCATACGTAAAATATGAAATTCCTTCAAATGTTTCCCCCAACATCCCCTGATTCACTTCTACGCTTTTAGAAGTTTGTGGATGCTTTTTGTCACGGTTTTAGACAGGGTTTAAAATAAAACTACACATTGAATATAAAAATAACCTCTCAGTTATCCACATGTATCGCGTATATACGAATGCAGCCTATTTTGACAAGGAATGTCGCTTTTCTTACAAATCTTAAAGACGATCGATCACCAGGTAAAGTCTTCTTAACTTCTTCTCTTTTAAACCAAATTTAGCGCTTGCGTGGGGGAATGTACACGCTTCAATTTAATTAACTGCAAAGAAACAAATCGACGCTGAGGCAAGCATATATTCGTTTTTGATTCGCAGTTAAGCCGAGCAAAACTACAATAATCGTTTTCTGTAGGGAATCCACGAGGAAAACTTATTTTTAGCAGATTTTTTATTTTCAGTCACGAAACCGAGCAATCGATACGTAGCTCTATTTATATCAAGAAAAAATATAATTGCAGCTCTCGATGATATTTTCCAAAGAAAATTCACACAAATATATAGTGGCATTTATGAGTGAGGCGTACTTCACATCTGTCTCAAATAATTTGGCAGATCGGTGGTAATCGGTGTAGGTCTAACACAGAATGACGCCGAATTGGCATGGTTATTTCATAATTATTAAACGTTGAATACATATCCCACAAGGACTTATTGGGTAAACTAACCGGCCTCGACATTTTCTCATACTCTATTGATTTTATTTTTAGCGTTCTAAACCGTATAGAGCGCATTCAAAAAATCTCCCCCATTTCCAAATTAGTTGATAACTATTTTAAATACTCATTCTCGTTGAACTATTGGACAGACAACGAACACTTGGCAATATTTCACGAGTTTGAGGGCGTATACTTAAGTGGCCGTCAACAACTTTTGTTTTCATTTGGGAAATTCCAGAAGACGTCAGTGATAAATGACTAGTATTTACAGGACAAGCGATTGGCTGTACACTGATTGAGGATGGGCTCGTGTAACAAATCGTCTACATGTGTAGAGGTCATTGGAAACATTTCAAAAAGCTATCTGTTCGCACCTTCCATTGACTACTTTGAGAGTTATAGCGATACAAGCACTTCGCGATCCATACATAACGCCCAAACGCAATTACAGTGACACTGCAGGCTCTCGCCATACTCGGTAGGCAACTGTCTATGATTGAATGAAATCCCTTTCGGAGACCCATTCCCTCGATTATATCGCATTATGTGGAGCACCCCCCACGCAGGTGAAGTTGACACGTCTCCAATTTCTGAATAAAATTCGCACAAAATGAGTTCTGTCGTCATTTCTGGATTTCTTTCTTCGAGGATTTGGCGAGGGCATTTAGCCATGCAGCGAGTACATTGCACAATGTGTATTTCGAAATATGAACCCTGAGAAATGACAAGATAGTCCTATATCAACCCTGCCAAAAGGAAAAAACGGTTCGGATTCAAATAATGCAGGCTCGCCTTGTGTCAAAAGCACCTGGATATAGAGCTTCACGAGAAAACAGTCACACAATGAAAATAAAACTGCGGTCTCCGAAAAATCCCTTCTTATAAAAGCATCGAGCCAGAAAATCCTCATCTGATTGAAATCCCGAGCAACCCGAAGCTTTAGTTTAAAGATAAGAAGCTCGAGTGGGGGTCGTCTTATCTTATTAAACGTCATTTTTTCCCTATCATCTCAACCCAATTGCTGTAACTGTGTCTCCTAACTTCGGCTCTGGCGCCCCCTAAACCTTATTTAAGATTCACAAAGACGCTCTTATCTTCCAAATTAACACTACATAATTCTTGCATTAAACGACAATCGGAGCCCGCGTGCATTCTTATGGGCGACTAATGAAAATCGATTGCACTCTCAACAAAGAGCTTCGAAAAAAGGCAGTTGAACTTTTAAGTCGCTCACAACTGATCAATGCCCGGCTCAAACTTTTTTTCAAATTGCGAGGTTAATCTCAGTCAATAGTTCACTGGCTCCTCAGCACGTTATTTTAACATTTGATATGAAAAACAGTCATTTGGATTCCTCATAATGTCTCTCCGACATCGATGAGAAGATTGCAGGCAGTCTTTCCGACATCATACCAGGACGACCTTTGGTCTTTTCCACTTACATCGATTTAAAGAAGACGTTTCTTTAAACAACAAACGGCCAACATTATCAGAGATTAAAGGAAATAGCCAATTTTGCAATTTCTCAAAAGACAAACACGCGGAACATAGGGCGCCCGCCGTTCAATTTATATATTAAATTGAAAATATAAGCTAGTGCATTTATTTGTAATAACTTCTTATTAAACTGCATTTGCACCTTTACGGTTTACAGTGGAACATTAAATTTTTCACCATTTTCTCATATATCGAGGTATCTTTAATCATTTTTAAATTTGATGCTTTTCTCTTATCGCTTGCATTCGTCTTCCTTGCGCAAATATTTTCGGTTAATTAATTAAATCGCGCATTATTTGGATAAATTTGTACTAGCAAGAAGTCCAATCCACATCCTCGTCCGCCGATGGATTTTCTCTTTAATGTACATAAACCAATATTTGCACTGGCGTCATAGTCTAGATTGAACCTCCATCAATTGAACGAACTGCGGTTTTACTTAAGACTCGTTGCCTGGCAGAGGTTGCTGATACGCGTATGTATATTCATCATGTTATTCCTATTTCATGTACTATTGAGCTCAGATTGCAACCGCATTGAAGATTTCGTGTAAATCATTTTAGATTCTGTTCGAATTGCGCAGGGCTGTGAGACCGGGATCACAAGGGCCGTCGTGAGGCTTCTTTTACAAAATAACAAAATGCACGTTTCTGTGGCATCACCATAATTAGATTGCGTAGTTCACAATAGTACACGAATAAATAGTCTGGAATGTTTGCCGTGTAAAATAACTCCTTGCATGTTGCATTAAATTATGCACAGGGAAGAGACCCTTGCATAAGTGCAAGTTGATCAAAAGGCCACCAAACACTAAACGTTTTTACAAAGATATCCAATGACCGCAAAAGCTTTGAGTATGTTTTTGTTCTTTGGAGGTATAATTATTTGCCAAATCGATATCTTTTTCATTTACGAAAACTGCATATCAACGATTTTGTAGATATAGTAAAACAATAGTATAAAGTCAATTTTTAACTTGTTCAACAATACTGCAATTAGATGGGGTTTGTAACATACAGTGCGACTATAAGCTTGTACTGCACACGTCAGTTATTGGAATTTGACCTCATTAAAACCATAGAAACGTTTCCATTACGGACTTTAATTAGTGCAAATCAGAGGGCTAATGAGGGGACTCCAGCAAGAAAACATTAAACTTGATCGATCGGATATACCAACGCGATTTCCTCTAGTTTTATTCACTCCACTTGGTAGCTTCTTTGTTCCAAAAGACATAAAAAACGAGCCAAAATTGTCTTGTATTTCTTATAATTCTCTGCATTTCATGAGGTTTGTTTCAATAACGCGAAACAAGCTTAACATTCTCTCATCCAATGATGGCCAAAGATATGACTGATCTTTGTCAAATAATTAAAGACACGCTTGAAGCCCAACCCGTAAATGGACTATAAGAAAATGTCTATTAGCTAACTAAGAAGTTTGTTTCTGTTTCCAATCACCAAAAACTGCGGACTAGAAGCAGATGTATTTCAAGGGTGAGTTGCCAAAATAAAATCGCATTAACAACTCCACAGAGAACGGTGAAGGCCAATTACAAAATTAATAGGTTTAATTAATTAGATTAGGCATCCAATTAATATCATAAATAGAAATGGAAGCCAGAAGCGGCAAATCTGTAAAGAGGGTTTTACCTCGGTATAGTGTACTTATGCAGGTAAGTGCTTAATTTTAATGCCAGGTGTCGTTAATTTCTCGTTTACGCTTAACGAATAAGTAAAAAAACTCGCACTAAAACCCACTTCGGAAATACAAAATTAAACTAATGGAACATATAGAGTAAACGAATATTCGTGCTGCAGACGATAAAATTTGATAAAACTATTGATTATTGGGATTAGCTGAGTCCATGGCAGCCGAAATCGCTTTAATATCAGTTATTTTCAGATCCAAGTAACCGGTAAAATCGACCGAGTTTAGCCGCATTATTAAGTCCATATTCGTCTGTTCGCCTTAACGCATAAAACGCTTATAATAAGCTCGTCATTCAATCCATTTGCTGTGATATCACAAGACTGGGATGGGTGGATGTAGACGTTACTTACGCTTATGACCTAATACTAATTTGTACGAGCTCATTTCGGGATATAGGAGATCTTAACAGAGACACGCTAATTTCGGGTACACTTGGCGATTGTACAGAAGACCCTACATATAATGTAGGAATTCTAACCGTTTTAGCCAATCAGCAATCTTGTATGCAATACTTCCTACATGTATAATTGAAAAAATGTTGCATGAGCAGTTGATAGTTACGCTTGTTCGCAATGTACAGCTGTATGTATAACTGAATTTGTGCACTCCGTCTTTTCAGCTTTTATTACGGATGCCAAGTAAAGAGCATCAAAAATAACTACTTCAGCACAAATTTAGAAAAAAAAAGCGAAATTTTTGATCGCCAAGACCAATTTCGTAAATGCTATTCAAGTATTTCAAATATGCTGGCTATAGCAATTCGTTTCGTTTCATGTGGGTCTCTGCATTCCCTTCAGTTATGGCACTTGCATGGGTCCATTTTAATGTAGCCCCATAATGTTATAACGTTTTTGTGGTAATCATATTCGGACTATCCGTGGACATGCATGAACATCTGCCGCAATGCTTTCAAATTAAAGTACAGTGTAAGTACCCCGGTCTCCCACAACCCACATTCAAGAATTCCCGAATGAACTCTTTTCAAAGCTTATCAAAATGCGGAACAGAAACGCATATGCACTACATGTATGCAGCGTGTACAGTATAACTGTGTTCACATTTGCACCGTACAATATCGTCGTGTCACTGCATACAGTTTCACATCTGAAATACAGTAGAAGTGAATTGTGACCTTGTCCAAAATACATCCATGAAATAAAAATCCACCAACATCATCTCATTACAATAACCGTTTATCGTAATATCAAACAGCTTATAATCAATATCGACTGTTATTCGTTGTGCACGCAAAGTTGTAAGAATCTTTCTAATGAGCTCCTGCAGATCGTATCCGTCTCCTTAGCTACCTTTATTTTTATATTTTAAGTTTACAGTTCAGTAACGCACGGATGAACCAGCTGCTTTTCCTCAATATAAAGTGCCACGATCACCAATATTTTCTAACCATTTTGTAACCATTTGTGTAATTGGTGCTGGTTTGGGAAGTTTAATTTCATTTCTTGATCTGGTTGCAAGTGCACTATTTCTACGGTGTATCTTTAAAATGTTATTTCACAATGTCACAACATGTACCACAAATAACATTTCCAATTTCAGATAAACGAATGCGGCCTACGCGAAATACGTCCAATTATTAGGTAAGTCGTGTACACATACTGGAGCAATCTTTTTCTGATCTTCCAATATAAAATATCGACATTTTTATTGTGCCAGCGTGTAGCTTGCCCTTGTTCTGTCTAACGTTGCAATGTGACATTATCAGAAAATGAGCTCGCCATACTCTGTTGTTGTCAATGTAGTTCATAATTAACGAAACTGGTTTCGTCACCGCCAGGGGGCTTTGCACAAAAAAAAGTCTTCGCCCGTATAGCCCAACTAAATCAAGATGGGAATTAGCAATCTGATGCAGTCTCGCATGCACACATGTTTCCGCAAGATACTTAAGGGTTAATATACTAGTACAGGGCGAGTAAAAACATATTATGCCTAAAATTTCGCAGAAGTTGAATATAATTATATATAATAGAAAACACTTTTCATACAGACAAGTAGGGATTTGTGCACAGTTGAGTCAGGGTATATCCAATTACTTTAATATGGGGCACAATGTTTGACCCTCCCAGTACATGAAAAAGCAAGAGCATTCCACTTTGACATTAGTTTAAACTTCACTAAAATTACAAGGATGAACATTTTGCAGCAAAGTTCGGATACATTTTTTTAGTGAAACTAAGACCCAATGCTTGCGAAAGAACGTCAATCGATGGCGAGTAGATGTGGTAATAAAAGTGGAAAGAGTTACGCATGTGGCTCAAAATTGTATTCCGGATTGCATACATAATAGACTGAACTGTAAGCCCATCAATAAACGGATATGCCTAATAACTTTGGCAGACAGTCGCCTCCAGTTTATTTTACAAAACCTATTTCCACTAATACAGGACTTTAATGTTGTACTTTAATCTTAGTACAATACCGTATCCACTAAATAGTTGCATAAAGATACTAAATTCGCAATTAGATCAAGGCTATAATCAACAACTACATGTTTGCATGCATTTGAAGAGCCAATAAACTGCTCTTGTGTATTTTGTATGTTAGAACGTTTTGGGTTATAGCAGTTTCCAGCAACTGCCTCCAAAATCAAATGTGGTTAGCAAAAATGATGTTGCAGAACTTTTGTTGTGGGGTTAGATCAAACTGTTTCTAAAATTCACAAAGCAGTGGGTAGGTACAGTACCCTAATCCACTCACGTTCACGAGTAGAAATCTGCATGATTCTTCCATTTAAATTCGCAATAAGTCTTTTTCGAAAATATTTCATTCGGTTTATATTTTGTTACTTCTGTGCCAGGTTGAATCGTGCAGCTAGAATAGTAATTTGCTGATTTTCTGTTATTCACACAATAAAAACGAGATTTATTATAGTTTTCATCTAGTGGATCCTTATAAGCAGGCAGCGAGACATGCATGCAAATTAAGCTACTCTGGAATCTTAGTCGTAAATCGTTTCATTTGTTTGAACCTTACAGAAGTTAAGTTTCTGACGTAAAGCGATCAAAAGCGCAGTCGTTGATTGGCCTTAACACTGACATTACCTACGTTATCAAGAGTCCTTGAATTTTTTCTCATACATTTTAAAGTACGGTATTAATGACAACATATCCTCCAACGCTGAATCTGGCGATAAAACTTTCAAGACTACTTTAATTGGACGCAAAAATAAAAATCAATGCCATACTATAAGAAACCGTGTAAGACAAACTGCGCAGATTGGTTTTTCCCAAAATGATATTAACTTAAACATAAAAAGTGAACTATTTTAGTCAAACCACTTGTCTAGCAGTTACTGTAAGTCAATTAATTACACACTGACAGACACGTGTCAGATAATCATCTTGGCAAATTTTACATTACTTTCAGCTCTGTGAGCTAGCTCATTTCTATTTCCAGACCAGCAGATATTTTGACAAACAAATGCCGGAAATGCTAATTTGCTCTGTAACTAAGGAGATTCTACTAGTGGCTTAAACATGGGGTTTTACATAACAATATTTGTATTATAAAATGGCAATGGTATGATAAAAGGTCCAGGCATTGTAAAAATATAAACCCTTGAGCAGTTGAGAGCCATTTTTATTCGTAAACAAAAGTACAGAATTCAAAAGAAATTTTGCTTTAAATTACTAAGTGTAAATATAATTGTTCAGAGAATGTAGTCTCCTCAAATTTTACAGGATGTGTTTTAAAAGCCATGTTTAAGTCAACTAAATCTGAAAGTTTACAATTCGCAATTTCGTAAAAAAAAGTGAAGGCATTCGAAATAACAGCGTCTTCATTATTACTCTTTTGGGCTATAATACAGAATTCATCATTTTTGATCTCAGTTAAACGGAAAATTCGAATATGTGTTGTTCAATGACAACAACATCATCTGGAAATGATGACAAATGCTGATATGCAGTGTTTTACATGATTTGATGGTACCCTTATCATTACTGGAATTCAAGTTTATTCCACTTTTGTTATATTTTCAAATGAGTCAGTATTATCGACATCTTCACCACATTTAGGAATGTCCCCTGCATCGCTTACTGTAGATTACCATCCATTGCTGTACTCGCATCTCGAGCGTTTAAATATTAACAAGCAATAGATTTTTATGTTCAGTGACACATGCAACGGCCACCACTTAGGTGTTATATGCCATGGCAAGGTCTATATATCCCGGGTTGATTATGGCCCTTCCATTTGATATAACAGGCATGTTTGACACCTAAGTGCAGCCACCAACAGTCGGCTCAATTAAATTGCTCGTTGTTAAAAAACGAGCCTCGTAGAGAACAGCCAAATGTCATTCATCAAAACACAGACCAGAAAGGCAGCAGAGCCAGGGCATGTCAAACATAATAATAATTTCCAATATCGATGGATTATACCCGGAAGTGCATGTTACTTGCTCTTAAACGTCCAAACATGCGCAGCTCCATTGGTACAGCTAGAGATTCGATGGTTATCCCACAACTAACATCTGCTTAATAAACCAGAAAAAACTCAGCCCATTCATCATAATCAAAATATCTCCTACTGCATATGAGAGACTACGAAGAAAATTAAAAACTTCAGTATCCGCTGATGCTACACTTTCTGCGTGTAGGAAAAGATGAGCTTTTTGAAGCGTTACGTTGGTATGTCTTTGATGGAAGACCGACCTGAACCAATCAAAGCAAACGCACGCAATTCTAGCAGTACGTCCTTTGCAACTCTGATGCCAGCATCAAGTTTCTGGGCAAAGCGAACCTATAGAATCGGAAGGCTTGCTCGGAATTAATGAGAGAGGGAAAAAAACAGCAAAGACTATGTCGATTATTGACGTCAGATCCCATGATGGATGGTTTAGGAATAAGTCTAAGACATTTATCTCGAAACATTAGAGAATTTGGCTACGAAGAAACAGGAAACCATTGATCAAAGCGCTTTAAGTCCTCCAGTTGGATTTGGTTAGCCAACAGCGTCACCTCTAAGTAGTGCAAGATGGCGCTAAAGATCAAAATAGCGAATCTCGATTGGAGAAGTATTTCCAACATGCAAAGTTGATTGCGCAATCCTAGGACTACATCACAATTGGAGAATAGTTGTCTTTAATTTAATACAAGCGTTTCATTTTTGATAAATGTTATGATTATCCGCCTGGTGTCAGCTCGTGATGTCGCACCTGGCAGCAAATCCTAATTTTTCGACAAAACACTCGTAATAAATTTAAAACAATATGCCGATTTTTTAATTGATGCATCTTTCCTTACGGTGCACAAAACATAATACTTTACAATGCAATACTTGCAGAGGAAATAATTACATGTATATCACAGGTACACATGGGGACTGTCATGATGCACTGCTTGCCCTGATACATGTACATTGGTAAGTTAGTTCAATAATACCTCTAAAAGCTTCATTTCTTTGACTGAATTGAGATGAACCCCTAATTGTTTTATAAATGTACAATGTACATGTGAACTTTAACATCCTTTCTACTGTATCTAACATTCCATATATACTGTACTGTCTACTATCGTGTATGATGAGAATGCTTTCACTTTGTTTACACGTAACTTCACTTAGTGATTGTCACCTGGTAGTGACATACATGTACAGTACACTGTACACCGTATGTTTCAAAATAGCAAGGATAACTTTCCACAGCAGCACGGACCTTGGGGGTGTGGTCGATCTGAGTTTGCTAAAACCAGATGCAGCATTTTCCCTCCATGCTGACATTAAAAAGGCAACCTATCAAATTATTGTCTTAATTGCATGAAAATAATCCAGGCCACGTTTTCGGTACATGCTCCATTGTAGACAGTCCCGTTGGCAATATTTGTGTGCAAGCTTATCATTTTCAAAACTGATGGAAATTGAAAGTCAAAATTCTTTCCTACACACGCGATTAACTCAAATTCATAACACGAAAAGGCAAAACTAAATAGGCCAGCAGGAATTTCAAGGTTGGGCCGAGCATGGGATCGAATTAATAATTGAGAGACAATAACGTGCGTACTGTATATCAAGCTGTCGTGCATTCGAAGTCGGTCATAAACATAACATATGCTAGACTCATTTCCTATTTACCTTTTAACTCGCAATGCTCAATAATTGCTCATACGTTGACAAGTGTGTCCGTGGCCTTTCTGAATTCAGTTCATCAGCGGGCGGCTCTGTAGCCTTTATAAAATTGACTTATGATGATTAATGAACGTACCACAAGTAGAGATGGCACACCCATTTGACAATTGGCTCAGTACGTTGGCGGGAGAATAACTGGTTGAGCTCACATTCCTACTGTTCCTAATTGAGAATATCTGCGCAAAGGCCCATTATTAGGGAGTTAGCGCAGCACAACGAAATTTAAAAACTTTAATTTTACCTTCGTACATTGTATCTGTAATGAACGTTCGTTACGAAACAAACCAATGTCCAAAAGGCAACCTATACTTAATTTTGTCTGTATACTGACGCGACCTTGTGTGGATGAGAGTATTATTGAACGTCAATATACTGATGTTACTACCAGGACCGTCTTCTCTAATACAATATTCCATATTGTACTTCCATGCAACTGAACTCGTACCATTTCAGAACTCCCAACGACAGAACCCCCATCATCAACACACTCCATGTCGCCAACAGCCTTCCTTAATTTGACCAGTGCATACGCAGAATATCATAATGCCCACCCAATCACAACCCAGACCTGATTGGTACATTAATGGAATGCTTATATTGTCTTGACAATTCCCTAGTTAAATAAAAACGACTTGAAAGAAAATTTTAAATGTCATAAGGGATGTTCCCTTCATGCATTGTTGAGTTCCATCATGGGTCTCAGCTCGTGCAATCCAGCCAAGCGTATTGCTGCGTTTTCGCAAGTTTGTCAACCAGATTACCCATCTCACCTGCTGCCAATGAACACGACTGGATGGGTAAATAAACTGGCGGGTGTAAACGATAAGTACACGTTCATCACGCACAAGAGAAACAGAATTCCTAGGTATACTTGCAAGCAAAGGCCCATTTCCGCAACCTGTAATCAAGAACTTTGGCTATATACGTGTCTGCCCGATCTTATTTCTGTCTGTTTCAATACATCTGCCATCCAGCCCATCCTCCTTTGCGAAGCTTAATTATTATTTCTCGGTCACCCCCTCCCTCCTGCAGGCGTCTTCCAGCAATCTTCCCTGGCATCATCGATCCGTCAAAATATGACGACGTATTCCTAAGTTAAACATCGTCGGATGTTTTGTTGGCAAAAGATCCTATTATTCCGAGAACAACGTCGTCAGATTCGACACATGTGCCCTCGTCAAACACGATTACGCAGCAACAATGGCAGTGATGGACGAATTAATTTCGGAAATTAGCAATGGGAAAGGTTCGCCCTATTGGGTCCTTTAACGGCCGATTGGAACTAATTACGCATTTCGTATAACGAAGGCTATACGGAGTCAGTCGGTCAATGCTATCAATAATTGCTAGGTTATCGATCATCCACTAGGGGGCCCAATCGACTAGGGGCCGTTGCTTCCTGGAGCCAAAGGTGGTATCGCCAATGAGTCCATGGGTGGTAATGAGCCTGGCTGTAGATAAGACGGCAGTTTCCATTAACCATTCAATATATCAATTCCCAATACTAAATAGCTTCATTATCACCAACCGTTAAGCGAAACATAATCAGGAAACAGTACTGTTCCTTTTTAACTGCTCGTTCATTTCTACTGCACAAATGAGTATTGGGACAAATATGTTGAATTCCCCTAGCATTTGCATAGTAAATCCAAGGGAAGATTGGAGATGTAAAAACTTTGAGGTATGAAAAAAGTAGAACTTTTCATAATCAAATTCATGGCATGCGAGACAAAATGTTTTGTTCGCTACAATTGCTGACAGGACGTCAAAAACAGAAATTGCATAAAATAATTGCCAAAAAGCAGATTTTCGTTTAAGCGAAAACATGCAGTGTTACAAAGAGGCCTGTCTGCGCAAATGTTACATCGCAGTAATGCTATTGTTTGCGGAGCATGGTTACATGAGAATGAAAATTTATTTAAAAACATGCCCAGCACCAGCTCGACTTGGGCAATTTGTAAATTCTTCGCGAAAAAAGGACATGCTGTAGTCTACAAAGTATTACAAATCAGCATAAAACCTGTATTCTATTTCAGGATTATGGATCTCATACCATGACAATACAACAAAATTGCATAATTTCATTGGATATTCCGAAACATAATTTATACATTGTTGGAAAAAATCGAGCATTGCATGATGGGTAGCATGCGTTTCTATGACAACGTGATTTTGTCGCTTAGCTTTATTTTCGTTTCCCAAGCATCAACTACTTTTTGTTTACAATAGCATCAACTCAGCGAATCATGCCATGAAGCTTGAATGAAAACCTGACGTCGATAAATAATCACTATATTGACCATATCGGTGCGTGCCGTCATATGACGAAAATTCCAGGTTCAGAAATGGTCAGATAAACGCCTAGCATTGCATTCTTCTAACGAGTAACAAATAATCAGCCTTCAGGTTCAAGCAAATTCAGGAAGTAGTTTCCAGTTTAAAATATCTTTACGAAACACGTGCTGTTACCCCCAGCGAGTTTACTTTCCTATTTAAACCTTCAACGCCAGTGTGAAAATCTAGGACATTGGTCAAAAGAAAGAAAAACACGTGTCTCACTGACAATGACTAACTCCAATACAGCACATGTGTTAGCTTATGCAGTGATGAATACAAACGATTTGCAACTCCACAAAACTCTTATATCAATGGCACATTTATGTCCTAATGCCAGCTTGCCAGCTGGCCGTCTATATTGGCCGTTGACTTTGCTAGTCAATTTTTCCGTGTCCATTCATGAGCATACGTGTGCAGTATCATTTGCAAACTATATATAGGTATTGTATTGTTTACGAAACATTCCTTATACCTTACTTTGAATGAAAGATGTTGCACAGCAAACAATTAGCTAGACTGTCGATAGACGAATTGCATGTGAGTAACTTGAAATTAAATGAATGAAAACACATTGTACAGTGAGTTCTCGCAATTCTGCCAGTTTCATACTATTAGCATGCGTCATGGCGTGTAGAGAAATGGGTAAAATGGAACAAATAAAAATGTGACTGAACATATACATGTATAGTGAAAAGGACAATTGTGAAGGTTGCCAAACCATAACCAGATTTGTTACTGTAAAATTACGATGATGAGTATCATGTCTTCCTAGAATCGTGAATTTCAGATGATAAACATTCACCAAAAGATTCGAGTAGAGCAAAATTGCAAAGTTGAATTTAAACAAAAAACATTTCCATAAAATCTGCGTATAGGGTTGTCCACCCCGGCTTTAGAACTACCTTTTTCCAAGATGTGTTCCTTATAACGTCAACAGCTTTGACAAATATCTTTTGTAATGACGGTCGGACTTTATGGTCTCACTGGACATCTCTATCTTTAAGTTAATCCTACTTGTTAAAGAATAATTTGCCACCTTTAAGTATGTGTCTTTAGGGGCAGAACGCTATTACCGCTGCTGTGAACAAGATTAGGTCGAGTGAAACTGTTTGATTTTAAGAATTAACAAGGCAGCTCTGAATTGAAGGAGAAATAGGTTGGTGAATGCGTGGCTTCTGGACAGGGATTTGAAGTTGTCAAAGTGAATCTGAAACACTCATTTCCCACGAGTGTGCTAATGTTTCCTACAGTAACGAGTTAACAGCTTCGCTGACATAAGATCTATTCCAGCAATTGTCACTGTCAATGTATTCTAGTACTTCATAAACAATAGATAAACTGATGAAGATTCTTGCTGTCGTGGCATATAGCACCATTTGCATCACGCATTCATATGACACGTTTCAAACGCCATTAAGATTTCCTCTACTAATTAATTCACTGTAATGTCAGTAGGTTACCCATACTGCACAAGTAAGCAAAAGTTACGACCGGATGCATTAAACAGCAACATGATGCATTCTATATGCCACAGTTATGTCTGAAAGCAATGTTTTCCCTTCGTGCTTAATCCATCCCAATCTGTATTGGTAAACTTCTGATTGAAAAGTATGAGGCGCAGCTGCGTAGGAGTGGGAGGGTAATTCATTTATGCAGGAATCCAGCTCGATACAGTAACCAATGACAAATTTGTGGTACACAATGTCTAACCTGCAGACATAATAAATCATGATTAATTACTGATCATGATTATTCACCTTCAATGTCACGAACATTAAATGACATCAAGAATTTAATAACAAAAACCGAGGTTACTTTTTATCAGCTTGACGTATTTGGTTCGCAAATGGAGAAACAAAAACATGTAATACTTTAAAAGTGCGCGTGTAGTGGATAAATAAAAGTCTAATAAAAACGAGGTTAATAAGCAATAAATCTAACGGGCCTTGAGCGTGTGCCTCCGTGTGCCATAATACATCACAGGTATAACAGCAATGCTTATTAAAGTCAAATTTGTAATGCATAAATTAGGGACCTTAAACGTTTTAGAAGGATCATAAATAGTAGAAGGATATAAAGCTGTGCAGTTGTGCAAAAATGAAAAGAGGAGGTATATGGAATATGCAAAACCCTTTGTACTTTAGAGCAGTGTAAACCTGAGAGTGAACTTGTTTGAGTGATCTTTCAGAAATCCGCTTACTCGCCACCTCATCCTAACAGTGTTGTTTTGTCATGTGTGGCACGTGTTTCGTATATACGCTTCCATTAATTGAAATCTCGCCTCAGCCCAAGTAGGTCGCATTAATTACACCTTTATTGCGTGTGCCGTCATAAAGTCAAATGAGCTGCATTGTCTTCGATGAGGTTGACGGAAATTCAACGACCCCATCGTGATTTTGAGAGAAATTTATGGGCAGCGTGTTTACGTGTTGCGAGGTAGAACGTCAAGAACGTTTCGTCGCAGCGACGTGAACATGCAGGGGCAGGGTCGGAAGCGACAGGTGATTAACTTTGCAATTACGACGAAGCATAAAACTAATTAGGGTCGTCCGATAATTGATTGCACTCCAGCCTACAGACCCACATACAAGTTATCAACAATTAGCCTGAGCAATCGTTTCGAAATACGGGTGCTAATTGAAAAAAAAGGGTTTTGGCATCAATATGGACAGGTCACCACCTTTCTCCAATGGGCTAAAACATGTTTTACGTCTGATTTAAACCCCTTCGGAGTTTGGGCGAATCATCCGAAGTTCCACCAGGTCACAGCCCTGTAAGGACTTTCGGTACGCCCTGTATTGGGAACAGAAGCACATAGGCGTCTTCACCGATCCATATATTCAAGGATGGCAACAATGCAATTATGCTGAAACCCAATCTCGAAATGTTACATCCAAGAAGCCATGACGAAAGGTGGTAATGTTACATGCGAAGCATTGTTATGACATGACTGCACGGTTGCTTTGGGACTGCTGTTGGAGACGGCACCAAAAATGGAAAGTCTTAGCTTCCATGATCCATCTGAATGACCACGTGCTGCTGACAATAACATCTCGAAGGTGACAACTCATGAATTGTCCATTTACGACGATTACAAGTTTGTAAATCGTTTTACCATTGACCACCATTATTTCAGAAGTGCCAATTACGTGGAAACTATGAAGTTCCAGATGTGCTGTTTTTTCAGTGATCATTTCGCTTGACGTCAACAGGAAATTGAAAATCTAAGTTGCTTCACTAAGGGACCACGCACAAATTACGTCCGAGGAATCAGGTGGGTGGGGTTCACAAAAGCCGGATGATGCTGGATCATAGAGGGAAGATTAGTCCGTGTAAATGTTGTGGACAGCATGTGTACAGTAAGTACGCGACATATAGTCAATCAGCATTTAATGTAAGGAATTTCCCTTTTGATCCAACAAGGACTTAGGTTATTGATACATGGAATCTACTACCTACTCTTCCTGTTGATATCAATGTGAATACACGTACAGTGTATATTTGCATCGCAAAACATAAAAGGGTCAAAAACTCGAAAATCAGACGGAGATACTGGTCTCTAAATACATGCACGATATGGAAATAACATGCCTTTACTATAGTAGAACCACAAAGTGATGGAACTGGAGGTCAGCCAATCAGAGAGATGTAGCTTGTCGATTAGCGCTTCCATGTTTGTTCAGTCGGTGGAAGTCCATTGATTGTACGCAACTAGACTAAACTAATCGCAAATAGGCGATTGGCCCCTAATGGTCGGCAGATTTGACACAGTTCCATCACTTCGTATTTTTACTATAATGTCTTTAGGCCTACTGTTGTCCAAATATATTGATATTCTTGGTGCTGCCACGTGTGATATTACACGGAGTTAATTACGAAATGACAAATAGGGAAAGTTGATGGCACCACCATGTAACCCTGTCTGACACGCAGTAGTCTTGACCGGTTATCCCCCACCAAGGCAGGAAATGCTAACGTGCAGGTTTAACTTAAAAACACGCCATGTGCTTCAGGCATCACAGACGTTCCTACAGGTCGTGTGCAACGGATCAATTGGGGTTTCTCAAACTGCCGTGACCAAGGCACGGTTTATCAGGTCGTCTTCAGCCAAAGCTGGTAACAAGGATGGACCACAAAGATGGACCACAAAGATGCATGGCCTTACCGGACATTCGCCAGGGTGTGCCTCCTCGCTCTCTGCATCCGCATGAAATGTAGTTCCTTGATGCTCCCAACTTCCCCTTGCATTTCGGCTTCTATTTTAAAACGCCGTGCAGAGCAGTGCCAGAATCTGGCACAACACGACAATTAAGAACGGCGGCGACAAGGTACGTGGCAAAAAACGAGCTTCGAAAATCTTTGCGTTCGACCTTTGCCCTTTCCCTCGACCCGGTGATAGCCCCGAGAGGCGCAGCAATGGGCGCCTGACGAGCAGACGAAATCTCCAGCTGGGAGAAAAGGTCACGGACGAGGTCGAGCCAGAAGCAGCACTGGCACAGCTGCACGATCTCGGTGACGGATGAGGAAGGTCAGAGGGCAGCTGGCACCCCGGAAAAGTTGCGCGTTCGTCGCAAGGTCGAGCCAGGGCCGCGCGCACATGGGAGGTCGGAGGTCGTCGGCTGCAAATATCCGAAAATTCCAGAGCCAAGGGCTAGTCCATGGGTTGAGAGGAGCTGCTACGGCTCCCGGCCTGCTGCCATTTCACGTGCAGCTTCACTGGCCTCGGCGCCGCACGAAGCACGCAGGCCAGGAACGGTCCATTGCGATGGGGGGCGCTGGAAAAATAGTGCAGCCAAATTCAAAAATAATCGCAATTTACCGATCTGCTGGATTTGCGTGTGGCGCACGTCGGAAAAATGCGACGAATTCGTTGAAATGCGAATCGGAGAACGCTATACACCACGCATACACCCGATGGCCATAATGTCAAAGTGCAGGAATAGTGAAGACGAAGTAAATGTCGTTAATTGGAGGTGGACTCTTAGGTATACCTATACCCCGTCCCCACTATGATGAAAATTAGGTTAATTTATCTACAGTAGCACCACGAAGTGATGGAACTGGGTTGAAAGCGCCGACCAATAGAATACAATCGCCAGTTCGCGATTGACTAAGTCCAGTATTTCGCATACAGCGCCACTGGTGAGAGGAATGAGCTCAACAACAACAAAAAACATTGGAGGCGCTTCAGCTCGAGGCGTCAGCCATTTTCCTTTCAACAACTAAAAACCAGGAATCCCTAATCGATAAGCGACACCTCTCTGATTGGATGCCCTTCAGTTCCATCAGTTCGTATTTCTACTATAGTTGAGAAACTCCGTGGCTGGCTTCAGAAATCCAAAAAGAACATTTTCGGATGTATGGAACCAGCCCGGAAAGTTCTTAACTATAGGTAAATTAACCAGATTTTGTGCATGGTATGGGGTATGTGGGAGATACAAAAGTCAATACAGGTACCGGTACTTTTGGCAGTTCCAACATCGTATGAACGATGAGCAAAAAAATGAAATAAAAGTAGTTCAAGTAATTCTACTCTAATGTACAGTACGTTTATTTGATTTTCCGTTTCTATAATGAAAAATTTTGAGGAAAATCTGTTTCGGTTTTTGATGTTGTTTTTTTTCGAAATATTGACGTTTCTTGATGGTTGCATGCAGTCAACCAGTTTCAACGGCAGTTTGTAATGTTTGCGAAGCGATGATCACGCCCATACTAGAATTTTATCAAAAGGATCATTTCAGGAAAATGTCAACAATCATTTTGCTGTACTTTGGAGTGTGCGCTGGAGTATTCTGTCCTGCTACAGCACATGAGCTTGCCAAAGTGGGTTTCTCCTAAGGGCATGTGTGCTTGAAGTGATTGCCTGATGGTTATTTAACCGTAATAAAGAAATTGCATCTTAGGTTAGTTTAGGCTTGGATATGCCCTGATAAATACAAATCACACATCTACATTAATGTCTTATCCACTAGACAAGTAGGAAATATCAACCCCTTCCATTTTCACGTGATACAGACTTGCAAATTCTATTCAACTCATTATCCCGTACTCTCAGCAAGGATAGGGGGTGTAATCCATCAACTTAATTTATTCAGCAGATGCAACCGCATTAGGGTGGACAACATCATCATCGTTTAATTAATTTTTTTTTTTGTAGTTTTAAGTCTGTCCTTTGGGATAGAATGCCACCGTCTAATAGCATGCATGCGTTGCCTAGACCAACGATTTCCCTTAAACACGTCAGTACAATTCGATGTGCAGAACTACATGTAAAAATGAACATTACATCCGTGTAGTGAAAGTATTTTCTGACAAGCGTAGGTCGAATTTTAAGCGAAGGAATTGTTTACATAAACAACTCGCGCCATATCCCAAAAATATAAGTTTAGCGAAAAAGCAAAAACTCTTGACTAAGAGACGAATTCAACTAAAATTTCCCTTCCCTTATAAACCTAACATTTGGCAACCACGTTTCGCGAAATACGTGGCAAGTGTGCAAAAATGGATTTTTTTGCCAGCAAAAACAAGGGAAACAAGGCACCGTCTCCTATACTAAATCTGTTTATGAGCAACAGAGACGAAAATTGCGAAAATTGCTCTTTAATGTGTTATGGGAGGCAAGCGTCTGTCTCCTTAAAAAAGTGAAGACAAAACAAGAAAGCTTCCATAGAAACTGATATGATTTGCATTTTACTCTTCCTTAAGCCGGAGGAGAATGTAAATTTGAAGCAATTGAGCAATAAAGTTAAAGAGGTTTAGGCTTTCTGATGACAGAACGAGTCTTGTGCTTCATTAAAATAACGATATTTCTTAAATTTTTACCACGTAAAATTTGCTGTGTGGATAGTGTGAGTGCCCCATGAACCCATAATCATAAATAAGACATCAAAACTTTTGATGTCGAAAATATAAAAAGCCTCGCAAGTACAGTAAAAACTGAATCGAACCACACAATTACTCAATATATCATACGAATTAACTTCAGAAACTTTCAAGATGAGTGAAAAACCGTGTCCACTTTATTCTGGCCCCTGATGAAAAGCATTCATGATGCGAAAAGATATTTCATATCATTGCCTGCAAAAACTCCGGATTACACATTTTATACAATTCTCAATTGCTATATAGAATTGCCAAATGCGAAACTCCTGGCTTATGATATCAGTAAATGCCAAGCATTTGATTCATATATCTCTGATCAATGCCTCGAAAGCAAAGGAACCTTTTACTGATATTAAATTTCGCAAATATAAGCTTATACTCTTAGTACTGTCTCAGATCAGCGACTACTCATCCTACGAAAATGGTGAATTTATACAATGAAGTAATGAACCAAGGGCAAACTGTTGAAGCCAAGCACTAAAACCACTTGTATGAAAATTTGTATTTAAATTGCAGATGATTAACGAATAAATTGGGGTAAAATTGCTTATAGTTTGATCAAGTTATAAAGGCAACCACCTGTCTTGCATTAAACAAGCACCCAAGCAGCGGGGCCAAGCTTCCATGCAGAACTTCCTCGCTTAGATTACAGTATCTTTAAGTCTGCATGTAAACAATTTTAAGCGGCGCGCAATTAAACCAGTCATATTTCGGGCCTCGAAAGTACTGAGGACTGGATCGAAACACGTTGTTACAGGCCTGCCATTAATCATTCACTAACCTAAAAGTAGTTTAGCATAATGCGCCATTCTCATTACCTCCTTTAACGACGTTTTGCGAAATAGGTTGGACTAATTTTCATTAGTGCTTTTAGGCGTTTAATGATGCGTCTGCGTATAAACAAACCGAAACCGACTTCGCTGTAAACCCAGTCCATTTTATTAATTCGGTGCCTGTTTCTTCCAACTTTCGGAAAAACTATTCGATTACAACTGCATGTATATGCGATTATGTTAGCGAATACAACAAAGTGCTAATTTCGGAAACAGGCAACGTTGTGTGCGCCGCTATAAATTTAATCCACTTAAACGCTGTGTGCCATTGTGAGGCCATTCCTGTGGAACGGGGTCCCAATTTCGAAAAGCGATTTATACAGAGCGGTCAGTGTATGGCTTGCATGGAAACCAAAGGTCAATCTCTTGATATGATGTGACTATATGACGCTAGCTCCAAGCGATTCTCTATAGCCAACAAGCATGGGAAGCTCTTCACGTCTGTTTTTAAGGCCACATGAAACATTTAATGGTAGATGTTAATCATCGGTTTATTACGCACATCAAGGGGATTAATGCACAAAAATCTGCATGTTTCATCGTGTCCCTCTTCCGTCACAGTGTCTGCGCAGCAAGTTTCTAGCGGAAGTCATCCGTCTTCTCTTTTTCTATAACGGCACAACATGTATTTTATCTAAGTTCGCATAGCCGAACATTCTGCTTTAAGGATTCTCGATACATGGCGAGACTTGGCTGTTGTATGCTAATCAGAAAAACCCAAATGCTTTAAACCTCGAATAATTCATAAGTGATAATCCTTATCATCAGGCGCATTTGCTGGCATCGGTAATCGATAAAAGTTGCAAAGAATTGTGGAAGCGTGCAAACTTCTATGCATACGAATACACGTTTCTTGGAAAAAGGTTGGCACGAATTCATTACTCGTATGAATTTGTCGAATCGGATTATATTTCACATCGAGCAACTAATTAATTTGCGAGCTTGTTGGGTGGAATCTTCCAGCAGGGTTCGATGTCAAAATGAACTCCATGTATCGAACGCTTCAGATGCAAATATATTAACGTTTTGAAGTATGAATATACAGTAGAAAACACGACAATTAATCGTTAATACAAAAGTCACTCCATCGTGGCATCTATGGCATGCATGCGGCTTCAGAAGGTAACAGCAGCCTACTTCGGACTGCAATTTAATTTACGTTAATGCTTCCATGCAAACCCCATAACGTCGTTAATTATTCCAAATGCCAACCAACATGGCCGTCACACGCATGGAAATTAGCCAACGGATAATGGATAATGGATAATTCTGTCTAAATGCCTGCGTAATTTATGCGCGATGTGAGGATCGTGTTTTTTGAAATGTATAGAAAATGCAGCTCAAGTTCCGAGAATGTTTATGCCAAATATCCATGTTCACAATGTGTGAATTCCTTGGGAAATGGCAATTTTCCGAGTTAGAAAGCAATTATGGTGCCATTGAACATCGACAACATACTTTATGACCTTATCACTTATTTGTTGCAGGAACGTATTAATGTTGCTCTCTATTGCCTTTATATTCGTTTTTAATACTTTCAAAAATTATCTATTTGAACACCAGTAAGTTCTTTTTGTTCAATCCTCTTCCAATGTCTCAATACTAGTAATACCTCCATAATAACTTCAAACACTCAACACTCTGAAATTATAACATGAAGAAGTTTTCACAGGAACAACAGTACAGTATATTCTAATTCAGCATTGTGGTATAGATTAATCATATCCTTGCCTTTGCTGAGTTGCACATGCTCGTATCATTCCAATGAGTCTGTCAACAACTGACATTAGCATAATTACATTCAAGTTTTTGGAACAGAGACAGATGTCGCATGAGGAGCAATACCCACACATACTTTCGAACTCTGAATCAATGTTGTCCTTCGGTGAGAGTTTGTTCGCAGGACGCACTGCAAGAATTGGCCAACCCAGAAAAAACAAGACAACGTGCGAGGCAATCACACGCTCATCGTGAATTACGACAATGTTATTAACGACGATAAAATCCTAATCAATTTCTACGGGTAATCATTCCGACTAAAAAGAAAACGCTGGCATGGTCGTGCGTGATCTAATCGTCGTTGATATATGGCTGATGCACGAGGATCGGCCTTCAACGTGCGTGACGTCAATAAATAACCCGGAGGAGGAATCCCCAGCGGCGGAATTATTGCTGAAAAGCATAATCATGGAAAGGTAGAACACATTCGATGCAATATATATATTATGGGTGGGACCAATAGTCCCAGAGTTCCTTTGGCGTTCTCCAGCTCGTGGAACACACTGCACGCATAACGCATTCGCACCTACGCCTCACAACCGACCTGCGCAATTTCACTGGGAAATCTGCACCAATTATGACGCCCTACGACGTCATTACCGGAACTGTATTCTCGTTAGAAACACGTTTTATGTATTACACTGAAGATTTGAAGAGTTAAGGTGCCAAGCACCAATTACACTCTAAACGGAAAAAGTACAAACGTTGAACCTTAAGGGTAAAAATGTTTTGAAACAACATACACATCCTATGGGTACATATGTTCATCGCATGTGTACCCCTGACATGTGTTCCTAGGGGTACATTGTACCTTGAGGTACAAATATTTAAATAATTTCATCCCTTTGGGTACATATATGATATATGGGGTGCAAATGTATATTTGTACCCCAGAAAAACTGCATTTGTACTTTTGCGGTTTACAGTGTGCAGTATGTCCGAGGATTTAGAAGGTGCACAAAAATTAGCAATAACACAGGTTTCCTAATTTTTTTGTGTATAACATTAATTGTACAACTTTAGGGGAGTGGAAGGAGTGGGTTGACGTAGTTTGTGAAAGGCCCCCGACCGGCCATAGTGTGCCTATTATAAGCATGCACGTTCTTTCTAAGAAAAGCACAAGGAACATAATTTGCAATCTTTAAACGCCATAGCACGTCATAGTGTATATTCACTGTCAACACTACTTTCCAGATAATGTTAACAGCTGCAGTAAAATTGCATTTAGCATAAATATCAACTGCTTATTAACAAAATGAGGTCGGTTTACGGCGCTGTGATTCAACGCTTTTATTGGAGTACAGAAAACTTGCCTTAATTTACGGGCTTAAAACGCTCTACAGTTCTTTGCGTCATCAGGTTATAATCCTCGTTAATGCCAACATACAGCGAATTCGGGATAATTTACATAATTGGGCAAATCTTATGTATACTGGATAAAGTGCGCTATAAGTCAGAGTTGCATGCCCTTTGAATCGGCTTACAGAATCAGATTTTATACCATCCAATGGCAAAACACGCTCGTACTAATTAAAAATAATTAGTTACATTTTCGCAAAGTGTCGAGTCTTTTTGTTTCACATATGCATCATTGTTTCCTGCCTTCTTCATTATATTTCATAATTTTTAGCCTCGTGATGTTAGCAATACAGAGTATAGGTCAACGTGCAACCGAATTCATTCACATAACGCTCACTTTGACAGTGAATCGGCGTGGGTCGTAAAGCACCCTAGAAACATAAATTTTGCAAATTCGTCACCTGACGCTTTTTATCAAAATCACGAGGGAGGCTCCCGTCCTTAACGGTTAAATATCAACTATTTTAAAGCCTCGGTGGCGCTACTGCTCTCTCATTGGCCTTCGAGACATCAAAAACTTGGCTCGTGCTAAAATTGTTTCGTTTTCCAGGATTTCAAATGCGTGGGTAATGATTTATAAGGCGAGTGCCGACTTAAAATGCCTGTACTCCGACAGTGACCTATACGACTTTACCGCATCTTGAGAAAGACTACAGGGTGTCACTTGATGTGTTCCACCTTAACCAGGCTGATTAACATACTGCAAGCCTTCAGGGCACAATTACTTTAGGCATGCATGTATATTACGTAGTTCAATGCAGTGAAATAAGGAGAATATGGACATGTTCTCCGTATGTCTCGCTTTTATCCCACAGCTCCATCAACAAGTTCTTGGTGCTCGTGCGTGGGACCCTGTTTTCCAAACCGGAAAACACTATTGGTGTTCCGGAAATTGTACGTGCATGACGCTCTTTTGTGGTTGTGAACCCCTACTAAGGCATCGAGAAATTACGAATCGACTTAAATCCACAGACGTACCCAGCGATGTAAATCATGCTAAAGAAGTTGGAAGACCACATTTCCAGTTGCCGCTCCATATCACCGAAAGTTTGGTGCGATTTGCAGCGTAGTGCTTAAGACGCAGTACACAGCGTATTGCCAATACTGCTATATAAATTTAAATTAACGGACATGTAAATTAGAAAATTAAATTTAACCATATGATTAGCATTTACGTTGACAGCTCAACTAAGGTAAAGAATGCATAAAAAGCAGAAGTTCGGTCAAATCAACCTCCCAAGCGAAAACTGTAATCACAGGCAAAATTGAACTACATTCACAACGACTTATCATTAAAGAATACCATTTATTATTAAGCTGCACAGTATGTTGCAATATGTAACAGCTCTGGAATAACAGACAGGCAATCACCGTCAGCACTGCAGCTAGCACTGATTGCCTACATACAGGGACAAGTCTACTCCTGCGCTGTTTAAACTCCTGTATGAACGAGTATATGGAACGTCAAAAATCGTTTTAAAATCTCATTCCCAACGGAAAAGTTCACTTCAATTTTCCATATAAATAAACATAATACAGGGTGATCATAGAAACTTACCACTATAGCAAAAATCAATTTTAAGAAAACTTTTTAAGACTCAATGAAAACATTTTTGGAAATACCACGTTTTCATTTCATTTACTTGGCTTTCAGCAAGTCCCAGCAGGCAGTGCTGCAACCGCCAGAATCGAAAACGGCGTCCATAAATGGAATTCTAAAGCGATTTCCAAAACGTAGAAATTCACCCAATGTACATTTTATACACTTTGCTCCTTGTAATTATCAGATTTGTTTCTTAAATTCATTTCTGTAACGAGGGAATGACTTTATGATCACTCTGTAATATTAAGGATACCATTGTCTGGCCGTCCTTAAGACCTGTATGCTCTGAATGTCATAATAAATACATGTACATGTACATGTAGTTACAATTTCTTAGCAACTAACCCCCCAATTCACATTTTTAAACTCAGCACCTTCCTGTCTATCTTAATTAAAATTATCGTATCACTTTGGCCACAGTCCCAACACCACCATACAATATGTTCACCACTGTCCAGAAACTCGTCGCTATATTACACCACCCGCCTGCTTATGTCAAAGGACACGCATGCAAGAAGCGTCCGCAAAAATAATTGATTCACTTATGCAACAGAGTCGCTTTGATTACAATTTCTTAATCGATTTAGCCAATCACCGACGGATTATGTGCCTTCGGAAGGAGCACTCGAAAATGCAATTATACGCTCGTCGATGCAGTTCATGTTATGTTCTGCTCACTAGCCTTAGAAACGCGAAGTAACCTCCCGCTAAGCTGAAATGCGTCCAATTGCAATCAAAGTTGCGCTGCCGCGTAACAAGGATCTAATAGCGCAATCAAAAGAAACTAACGAAGTGAATCGCCAAGCGACAGGGTTGCATTATACGAGACGAATCGAAATTCCTTCAATGGCATTTGATTAAGACCAGGGATTAACAGCGATAGTATCCTCCTCGCGGACGCTAATGTGGGACGAAAATGGATTATTTTCATAAGCGTAGGTCGTGTGCCATTTGAACCTGTTGCACAGTCATGTCACGGCATGAAATTGACTAAAATATAATATACAGGGCGATGCTCTCGCCCTGTACAGGCACATCAGAATGACGCTAGTGGAAGTTTATTTATTTTATGTGCAATTCTAAACGAAAATTATAAATCCAGAATAAATCTGAAATACAGCTGACTCATTGTTCTGACTCGAAAATTACATCGAGCAGGACTGTTATCGTGAAAATACAGGGTGTCCATTAAGTCTTTCCCTCATTACGACACTTAAAACAACTGAGAAATGTAAAAGCAGTCTTAACGTGCAGGTTGTGTGGTCACTCGGAATTAAACCATTTGCGTATGTCAATCAGTTTAATCGAACTACAGGATGTATAGGACTTCTTGTAGAATGGTGTACAAATAGAAGGTAGCACCACCTACTTAGTGATATACGTTTAGAGACTAAAGGAAATTTTTCATTTATACGCACCATCTGCTTATTTTGCTAATAAGCCACTCAAAAGGCAACCTGAAAATCAATGTCGTATTGTTGATCCGATTTGATCGTTTATCCGTGTCTCATGCATGTATGCTTAGAGTATGTGGACAACTAAGTTTCTACAGTGAGGGATAAATTAGCTACTTAAATAAAGCCAGCTGAATACTGTATAGTTCAGCTGTTCTTCGAATCTGGATTTTATTTAATGCTCATGACCACAAATCGACTCCTTAACTCATTTGCACAGATACTGTAGAAACTCGTTAAGTGGGTGCTTAAGATACAAATAAAATAAACCCAAAATATATATTTTCTATCAAAGTCTAGCATTATTTTTAGGAAACCCTGTGCACGTGTAACATGCAGAAATGCTGAATGACTTACAGCCACGCTATAAATATCTCCCATGATTGAGCCAGCATCCATTTTATATTTATGGAAACAGCCTATGTTTATGGTAAGCCCAGAGGTTGAAAAATAGTCCACCGTACGAACGAATAACAACAACATTCGTGTATGTACAAATATTAATAATGAAAGAGGCCATATATATTCTAACACTATTTCGCCTATCAGAAATTTGAAAGGGAGTCTGGCACCAAATGTATTGCCCAAACGATGAAACTGTGGACAAGATTTCGGTTATAAAGTGTACGCATCACGGTAGTCGACACATCTTTTGGGTATATCATTTGTAACATTTGACATGCAAATGCATGTGGGGTAAACACAACCAAATCATGTCGTTTTTGGTAATCACTGTACGAAATTTTCCGCACAAAAATTGAAAGTATTTACGAGGGTTGAAAATTGGATTTATAAGACAGCTTGAGGTATTACGTTAATAAACTCACCTAAATACACCCCGTTAGATCGCCAAAATAAATACAGACTTACCTAGAAAGAAAAAAAAAAGAAAATTTAGTACAAATACATCATGCCATATACATGTACATTCTCATCCAAACACAGTCATAAGAAAACAGTCATCCGCAAGTTTTACAAGCTTGTTATTTAAGTAGTTGGCAGTAAATCAGTGATGGTTTAATGTCTACTTAGAACGATTTTACGAAAAGGAAGAATTAAAGTTTGTCTTTATTTCATGTGCATGTATTTTATTCACAGAAGGGATCTGGCTAGCCTTTTAGCATCACCCTGTATAATTTCAACACCCAAGCAAGTAAACCAGCTCCGTTTACCTATGTATAGAGGTTTGCCATCGAAATCATGAGATCATCCTGCAAAGTGCACACAATCAGTCACTAACGCAGCGTAACAAAAGGAACAAAGCGAGGATATGGTTGCAAACACCCTGGATTATTCGCTAGCTCCAATTTGCATATCGATTTTACTCCTGAAAATGCCATCAAACATCGCTCTCGCAAAACCGCACTTGAGAAACAATCTAATTTCGTCCACGTGAATGCCGAACTTTCATTTTAAAAGCCGTAAGTTGTAGAAACCACTAGAAAACCTCGAATGTAACGAATGAGCCATTCAGGTCCATTCAAATACTCGAAGATTTGCAAACACGTCCTGTGGCACCTTTTCCAATTTGACGGCATGCTGGTAATGGAAAATTCGGTTTATAGAAGCAATTAACTTGAGAATGGCAGTAAAGTTGAACGTCCCATCGCACGCATTGTTCTAGTAACAGAATTCGACCAATGGCTAAATGGCCATCGTTTTCCAATGAAAGACTAACCCATTTAACAACACCGAAAAAATCGATAAAGGCTAGGCGAGGCTAGCCATGAATTCAGCCACAGCTTCTGCAGTATACATAATCTATCCCAGTGCAACAATAACAAAGGGTTTCAAAGACGATTTTTATGTTGTTTTTTCCCTCGTTCATTGGACATCATGATGATAGTCATTCCGCGCAAGAAAAATATTGTCCTAAGAGTTGGTCAAGTGCTATTTTTGAGAGAGGAAACATTTTATAGGTTGAGGATTTCAAGATGCCAGTAGCCAAGCACAAGAGCGATTCGAGACACGATATCGTTGCGAATTGGGTTAAATAAGAATATTACGACTTTTTTTTCAAATTGAACTCTTCGGTCGTCCACCTATAAAGATGGGAGCCAATAAACTCAAAGACAGAACAGGACGTTACACTGTACTTTCACAAAAGCCATTCGCCATACCCATTAGCAAAAATGACTGTCTTATTTCAGTAACGTCAGGACCACAACATTCTCATGGAATTGACAAGCTTGTTTATCTTCGGGTGGTAATATTCTTTTCGACTTCTTTTCTTGTTATTCAGAGCGAGTCAGAAACGTACTCCTCTTTAAAGTTGATCAAAAGTGTAAATATGACAAAAGTGATATTGGCAGTGTAGCAAGTTTCATCAAGTTTCATTCAACCGTGAACAGTTTCCTCAAGGTTATTCAAAATGTATGTTTCAGCTAAAGTTCCAAATTTAGAGACCTGCAATTGTACAGTGATATTCCTATAGCATACATTATTCTGAAAATTGGTACTCTTCAGGGTAATGGTTAGCCAGGCTGGGACCCGGCTATTGAGCAACGCAACAAACATACACATGTATATATGCTAGAAGTTCTAAATTAATTCACGGTAATGTTTTCTATGGTAGTGCCACATAAACTGTATTTGGACTAATCTTGTCCTCCTCTACAAGTTTCAAATTGAATATAAACCTCTAGTGTTTGTTGATGAAGTTGTAAAGTCAGTTACCATAACACCAAATTCTAGATCGGGTGCCCCATGAAATCTTACTAAACCATTGATTGGGCTTTCAAATTTCCAAAACATTTTCGTAATTGTTGGCAGGTGTCATCCCAGTAGAACACCCTGTATAACAGCTGCGATGAAAATGCTTAACATTTGAAGAAAACTTTACAGTGTAGATGAACAGTACACTGTATATCGTGAAATCCCTCTATGTCATGTACACATGTGCAGAATTGCAAATATATCCGTGTCTGAAAATTTAGTTGAAGACCCATGCGGGACATGTTTTGTAGTAACCTCATCAAAAATGCAATTTAACCGAGTAAATTTATGAGGTGAAAAGGATGCGGTATCATCGGGTGCTCCGCGATAAAACAACAAATGCCGCAATCTGCATGGTGAAGTTATATGCATTTTTAACACGCTTTTCAAAGTTGCACCATGTCGAGTCAGCTAGTTCGCAGATAACGTAGTGGAGGTTCAATAGAAGCAACATAAATTAGGAAGTTTAAAGCAAAGCAGTAAACAGCTGTTGAAATTGATGCTCTACCGCTGGTTTATCAACAGATTGCAACCGACTCGCGTCGAAAGTGCACCCAGCAGCCTGAAAAACGTACACGGAACATTAAGCCCACGGAAAATGGCCATCGCAGTAACATTATTACATCGAATGACGTCATCATTTGGGGCACGTCCAACTGGGCAAGCAAAGAATCCTTTGAAGTGAAAGTTGATGCCACTTGTAGCGTATAACGTGAATTACCACCGAAGCTCTTATCCCACAAAACAGATCAGCATAAAGTAAGGATGTCATCCGCATCATCATCATTAACCATGATGTCATACATGCACCCAGAGACGAAAAATGATTATTTCGATTTATCAAAAAAAAAAAAAAAAAAAACATTATTAGTAACTTGAGAGTAAAGTTCCATGCGTCGATTACAGTGATGGTTCGTACAATGTAAACGTATATCGTATTATTAATTAGTAATTGTTAACAGATTTTCCTTGCATCATGAAATTTGTTAGAGCAGTTCAAATATCATATTATTATATCATCACTTATTCTGGATTTCTTGGACCCGAGTACCATACCCCCATTTATGATGTTATCGCAGCACAAAATAGTTTCGATCTTCTTGTAATAATGTGAACAGAAATGATTAATTTTCGTTAGTTTTTTTTTGCTTCATTGGTGTTGTGCCTTTTTATTTTTGTTTTAACCTAACTTAAGCTAACTCAAAACGTAATTTCTTTATTTAGCCGCCCAATCACTACTCGATCATTGCGAGCCAATCAAAGAAGTCCACACTTCTATAATCCCTTTAACCTGTGCAAGAATTTCATTATCTATACTAAGTTCGAAACAAAATCCGCACTGGTCCGATGTATCGAAAACTACGCTAGAAAAAATGACTGAATTCCGAACTGAATATTTTTCAAGCATGACTCCTTTAAGTTACAATGGCATCCTCTTTACGTCGAATCAATATTTCTAGTTAAAGAGTTCTTCTTTTCTACCGTAGATAACTTCATTTTTGCAATTTTTGCGAGCGGAAAAAAGACGGAAGGAAGCATGGTCGAATGAGATAAATGAAGTTGGTCCGAGGAAAAAGCTGCTCAAAACTGGCCATCAGCATTTGTGAAGAGCTACGTCACGCAGACGTTAAATCAAAGCCAATTACGTGCCTCATCTCGAATTGAAGTGGGTGGGATAGAGCAGGAGGAGAACACAATGAGGACGCAATTGTTAAGTGGAAATCTGACACGTTGTCAGTTTTGAAGCGACTACCCATGCGACCGGAACAACCAAATTACAGGGTGGCAAACCCAAAAATCGGTCGATACACACAAAAAATTCAGCAAACTGCCTACGCAGAAGATCGAGTGATCTTACTATAAAATTCACATTTATCGTAGAACATGTGCATCTTTTGTACTAATAATAGATTATGGCAGCTTGGTATCTTATATTTTCGAAATAATAATCTCAGAACCCTGGAATTAGAACAAAACGCAAGCTGCAGCGTGGAAAGGGATTTCCCTTGTGCAGAGGGAATATACTATATTTTTTAGCTTAATTTGGGTTATATTAGAAAGGGACTTCCCTTGTGCAGAGGGAATATACTATATTTTTTTAGCTTAATTTGGGTTATATTAGAAAGGGATTTCCCTTGTGCAGAGGAAATATACTATATTTTTTTAGCTTAATTTGGGTTATATTAGAAATGGATTTCCCTTGTGCAGAGGGAATATACTATATTTTTTTTAGCTTAATTTGGGTTATATTAGGGTACGTTAAGTTAGGCTGCGTTAGCGAAAAACACACACCAAATAGCACATAAAAAGAATACATTCAAACAGCTAATTCAGCCATATGTAATTATTATCTACTATGGACAATGTATGGTCGATATACAGAATTTCCGAAAAATAATGGTAGGGTTTGGAGCTTTGATAAAGCAAAAACCCCACCATTATGTTTCGGAAACCCTGTATTTTGAGCACAATTTTGTTACATCATTTACTAATTTGTTATTGTTCTAAAATATTAGCTTAATAACAATCAAACAAACCCAGATATGGTTTACTTTACATATTAACATTCAGTTACATTGTATAATTTACTGGGTTATATTGTACTGAGTTACAATGCATGTCGGATTCACTGAGGATTAATTAAACGGAAAAACTATAATGGTATGGACTATGCCATTTCATGGACCCATACTTTTGTTCATTAATCGTACAAGCTTCAAATCCACAATAGCTTACAAAGAACCAGCCATTTCCATTTTTTATATGGTTTTTATCGCCATGCATCGACTAGAACTGCTCTTCTGAGTCTCTTTAGCAAGAAAACTTCATGTACTTGGTATGTCGTCTTTAAAACTTAATATAGTCGCATATTCCGCTCACAGCAAAAGTTTGCTAGTTTCCTTCAAGAAAGTTAAAACATTCGGACGACTGGTCACTTTCACGTGATGACATTGATGCGTGACAGGGGATAACAAGAACTGGCGTCAGTCGCCAAATCAAATTTAAAAAAAAAATACTTTCTTCGGAACATGTGACCGCCTATGAAATGATATCTGGGAGTTCTTCCTAGCCGATAAACATTGAGGATGAGTTTTGGTCAATCACGTGACGGCCATCTTCGCGATGCTTGAGGCAAAAGGAATTGATCTCTGGCCCGGACGTCAAGGAGGCATATGATTAAAATATGAGCATTGAGCACCAAACACACCCAGCTTCCTTATATTCTCCGCCCCATCCTATGAATCCGAGACAACAGAAGCCAATAAAATGCAGTTTCGTATGAAATGAAATCCATGCCAGCAATTTAAATGAACTTATATGGGAAACCGAAGGAAAAAGCATTTTTTCGCAAGAACAGGAAAGAAATCGATCTGGCAAGACAAAACGTGTTTGTCCTTTCATTGCTGAACGACAAGGGGAATGGCATGCATTATCTTAAACGGAAAATGGAAGTCAGACAGCAATAATGCTATTTTCGACGGATTACATGTACTCAGTTGCAAAGCAAATGCACGACAAAAATGCAATTTGTCTGGAATTTCAAATCGAAGTTGCGCCATAAGATTCCTTACAACTTTACCAGATTTAGCTATCTATTCTGATCATAATAACTTCATACGACGTATGTGCACTGCAGATGAAAATATTACTACCATAACTCGATCATTAGGTATCTGTGATACATAATGGCAAATCGACATTTTTTGCCTAACCAAGCCTATAACTTCACCTAACCAAAACCTAAAAATACAATTTCATTACTGAGGCTTCAAACCGCAGGCAATCACTGACAGCCTACGAGCCGTTAGGAGAAAAGTATTTTCTCATTGCGTCTATGACGGAGGGGCAGCAAGCAAGGCATAATGTATAGTTTATTCCTTCATTTGCATAATAACCAATATTGTAGCTGTCACAACGTCACGGCACGTTTCAGCAAATGTGACATTGCACTTACATGTACATGTACTTCGCCATGAGACGAATCTCAAAGCAGAGGCTTGAGACAGCCTGGTCAAGAGTGCTTGACGGATGCACTTTAGGACCCACCCAATTGGTCCCATATCTTTCAATTTTCCAAGCGCAATATGAGCCCAACAGGGCTTGCGTGCGCCCGCCAGACACGACCTGTCACATTGGCTGCATTTGACGACACCATTAGCAGCTGATAATAGTTCTCCGGGACTTAATCAATATTTCGGTGTACAGAACAAAGAAGCAATGAAAGGTTGGGATAGGGCGGTGTGGCGAGAAGCTAGAAACGGGGGCTTTTAGTGAGGTGTGATATCGCGATTTTTGCCATTTGTTTCATTTCCAGCTTTTATCCCAGCCTCCAACAGCATCTGGCATCCAACGCCACGTTTTAGGAGCGCCGTGATAACAGACGTAGAAAATCAATAAACCAGAGAGTTTTGGCGTACGGAGGCGAGAGGCCGCCACGTGTTTTGCACATTCAACTACGCCAGTGACATCAGAGGCAAAAATGCGAGGGAAAATGTTGGCCAAGCATGTAAAGCCAAAGCAAAAGCGCTCCAGTGCGAGGCATTTTCCGAAAAACCAACGAATGGATCGAGGACAAACGTTGGGGGCGTGACGATCGCTTGGCAAATTAGTCTGCTTCGCACGTGGCCTCCCTAGCGGAAATAATGGGACATCCTCAATGCTCAATCTTGAATTTTATACCACGGCGGGCATATTTGGGCGAGAAAACTGTAAGCATTCATTTCACTAAGCCAAATGGAGTCTGCAGGGCCTAACAGGGTGAAAATTCGACCCAAAACGACTAGCACTAAACGAGCACTTTGCGACTGCTCCAGTAGCGTAAAGGCACGCGTTTATTTACTCGTTTTAAATAAATATTTAAAGAATTTCAAAATCGATTGCGAACGAAACGACATTCGTATCGGATCGCCTTAAATATTTAATGTCAGAAAATAAATAAATAATCGGCATATGTAAAATTTTACGAAACACGCCAATACCCCTATCGATCGAATTTGTCAACACGGGCGAAGAAAACGGAAATGTTTACCATTGTTGGTACATGTAGGGGTTACTGACTTACCACCCCTTCCAGACAGACCCTATATAGCCCACCGGTAAGGCCTGGACTAGAGCATTTTAATTTACTAAACAGTTGTCACAAATTGGATTGTTTTCGTTGTCCCTCACCCTTACCCGTTTTAACCCTTACACCAATTCGCTAGGGATTTCAGTTTACACCCGGGATCGTCTGCTTCATAAAAAAATAGCATACTAAAAGCAGATACAGGTACAGCATAATATACAGTATTACTGTATTCCCCATACGTTTCCAGGGCGCCTGATCTGGGGTATATATGGAGAGATCTGGTCTTAGATTCAACACAAACACAGGAAACAAGTAGTCACGTGTTGAGCTTAAATTAAGTCTGCTTAAACTGTTTACACGGTATTTGCAGCCATTTTAGCTTACTTGGTTTGGGGTGCTTTAAACAATTACCTATATAAAAATTCTCAAATCAAGTATATTCTTGTACGTAAAATTGATTTACATGTTTGACTTCGCGTATCATTTTAAGTTTGCATTTAAAAATAGTGAAGATCTGTTGGTCATTTACGAACAATTTCAATTTTTTTCTCAAATTTTGATTGTATACATCACATCAACTTAGCATAAATATATTTTCATATCCATGTACACTGTATGTGACCTAACGACACACATGCGTGTGTCTAATTGAAAAAACTGAATGAAAAGCAGTGCATACAATTCCAAACATGTCGCAAGGTTCGAGGAACAGTGCTAGCCAAATTGAAAACATATATATATATATATCATTTTGCACTTATTCCCTCACGGTGATGAAAACCGCAATCACGCCCGACGTAAACGAATAACGATTTTCTTGAATTAGATCAAGTACTTCAAATAATGAAGTGAGAAAGTATTATATAACGCAAGAACGTCTTTTAAGTTATCGAGCATCGCTTAGACACATTTTCACGCAAGTCTGTTGGCGCATCCAATAATTTAAATTGAAGAATATTATGCAAAAACTACAAGCGAAGAGGGAATGATGATATGAGAAAAGGGTCGTGTCAATGTCATCGGCCACCATTGAAACAATATTCACCATATTATTTCAATACGTCTGTGTGATATTTGTACGGTACCCAACAAAACTAAGGAGAAACTGATTACAGATACAGCAAGTATATCTCTTGACTTTGCATTTCAAGTTTTCAAAATGAAATTCTCAAGAGAATTCCAAGAGAAGATTGCGCTGCATTTCGTTCTACAAAATTTCTAGCAACAAGGACGACTATTTCAATATTTTATGATTGCTTTATAGTCTTTTGGTATATTACAGAATATTACCTACTCTAAACGTGCAAAAAATATATGAACAGTATAATTCAACTGCAATTATCTAGCAGACAAGAATGCAATCCGTCCTATCTGTCAGAATTTATTAATTTTGTTTTGCTTTTCAGTTTATGTTTTTTGTGCTTATCCTAACCTACACATGTACATGTATATTCTACACGTAACCTATTTTGTTTATTTGGCTGTTCCAACTACAAGCAATCACTGCCAGCCTACGAGTGGGAGAAACCCATATCATGGTAGTATCTATCTCGTGATTCAAAATTTATGGACAGTTCTAAGAAAATGAATTTAAGTTTAGCATGGCCAATGTCATGGCTCACCCTGTATTCCAAATAAGGCCTAGCCAAAAATACTGTATACATGTTATTTTCATGGGGTATTTTTGTACTGAATTCATATTAGAAGTACATTAATTTTTCAATCGGTTTTGGCCCGAAGAAGAATAGCTCATGTTCCGTTAATGACCAGGGAGAACTTCTTTCGGGCCAATGTGGTGCAACGTGTTGCCTTAGATACGCCAAAAGCAATTTGAGATGAAAATTTCTTGAGGTGTACTGCTGAACTATACGATGTAGTCATGCAAGGTTAGCAGAAATGATTTCGCTCTAATAAAAGGGATTGCGAGATTAGACTTGACGATGGAAGAAATATTTAGCTACAGCGCCTTCCAAAATTCATAATTATAGCCGTTCGCTCTCACAACAATTGAGCTCGATGTTTAAGTGCAAAGTTGAAATGCCGTATTGGGAGAAATATAAAACTGATATTATACCGAAAGTGCGGTATGTAAAAATTGATTATGTAAAAACTGGTGCTGAACAGAAGATCATTAGGAAGCGTTCAAAACCGAATTAAAAATCGCATAAAATTGCATGCCCCGAAGGTTCATAATGAGAACGCAAACATCGTCAATAATCTACAGATATTATAAACAAACTAACATTAAGAAAATTGATATTGTACATTGTGTTGCCACAGGTTACAATTAATAAACTTAAGTAACACCACCAAAAGCATCTACATGTATATACTGTTTCAAAGAAATTGGAGCGTCTTGTTAGTAGTTTGGATTTTTTTCCTTTTTAAGGGGCATCGAAACTGCCGCCAAGTACGTACATGTAAGTATAATGATGAAAACGCAACTCCATACATGTATATGCACGTGTGAAATGGAAATAAGAAAATACTGTAAATATTTGGCAAATTTATGCATCATCAACATCCCATTAGAACATAATCAAATGCGATCGATCATCGATACACACGTGCTGTCATATGTAATTACCCTGCTTTCAGGTGCTTATGGATTACAAATATTTAGCATAAAAAATATTGGTTTGACCGAAGAAAATGTTAAATTGCAAGAATCCTTAAGCGAACATTCGAACGCTGTTTATCAACACTTTCAAATTCACTAACATGTTTTAAAATTCTATGGTCATATACATAAGATACATAAATAATAAGGCCAACTGGAAACCGTTTACATAAGTGTGTATTGACTTAATTCAACGTGAGAAGGTTTCCATCTGTCTTCATTCACTTTAGCACGACGTGGGTTTTATTTTAAGGTGAAATACTGCCAGGGCATGCACCAAACGACCTTGCTTTAACCTACGGAGGAAAATCCATCTGCCAGTCAACACCATTGGCAATTATATTCTTGGATGTGAAAATTAGCATATATTTTATCGCTTATAAAACCTGCGGTTTTATCAACGTTTTTAAGCTAAGACGAAGTCATCTGCACAGTGAAAGATACAGAGGGTTGCTGGCTGGCGATCAAGTGTGAAATTCGCTGTTTCCTATGGCAAGTCAAATTCGATTAGTTTTGGGTTAAATCTTGTCAAGACGAAGAACTATCAGGGGAATTTTATCCACTTTTATCGCATTGCTTTGCCTAGCGATATTTTCTTGCATACATAATAGCGTTGAAATGTCGGGTTGCATCCGGCGAGATGTGTGATACATGTACATTGTACATGCATAAAGCATGATGCACTGCATTACCTAATCATGAATAAATGTAATGCATCATTTTTCACTAAGTGTTTCATCCTCTAAGAAACATAGAGACAAAAATGTCTACACAAGTTGACCAATAGAATGAAATTATAAACTCGTCGTTATTACGATCCAAGAAATCTATACTTTACTTTTATTGAAGTTAAGTCCTGAATGGATCGAAAGTTTACAGGGCAGTGTTCTCATACACTTACAGTATGTTAAATATAGATAATCTTTACTGCTCACATCGATGGAAATTGGAGAATAAAATGTAATGTTCCATATCATTGATGGACAATCATATACTTGTACATATTTGTGGAATAGGGTCTAAGTCCAACCAACTGTTCTATTATATCGAAGGAGACATCGGTTCTGAAATGGCGATGCCACTTTTGGAAAACATAATGAATGGGTGTACGTTTGCTATTCAACTTCCACTTCCTAGAAAATTCCCCGCTACTTTAATCTTCTGTCTAGAAATATTGGGTCTATGTATTATCAATGAGATGGGATTTCCACATCATTCTAGAAGCTAGACGGTCCTCACTATTATTTATTGAAAGTCCCCTATGACAAAATGAAAGGATGTGTGTACAAAGTATGGACCATTATACGGTACTAGCTAATTGGGAATAAAATGGAAAATCTGAAATTTAATGATAGTCATATCTAAATGGCGTAATCATTGCTGACGTCGTCGTCCCAATTTTATGTTTCAAGCCTTGCTGTTACGAAATGATGTGATATGATATCGTCAAATATATTATTTTTTTACTCAGATTTCATACAACTTGAGGCAAATTGATTTGGAGAATCCAACAGGTTTTCTCGAGCGATAGCGATGGAAATAGTACCCTAAGCTTACTTTAATCTAAAACAACAGCGCAGATATAAAAGCGAAAATTCGCTTCAGAAAATCGTGTTATATATTAGCGGAGTTTTAAATAGCAAACAATAAAATGTATGCAATTTCATAATCAAGTTGGTATTATTCTTATTTTTATTGCCCTTCCCTCCTTACTATTATTATACATGTACATGTACGAGCTTGCCTCAAAGGCAAGCTCGGTTAATCTTTTCATTCATTTAAAGAACATGTAAGCTTAAAACAATTTTAAATAACATACATGTAAATGACCACGTTAACTTTTGGCGTAGGGATATACTTTTCACAATATCAGTCAAAATGTAACGTATTAACTAATATAGTAATTAAAATAGTAATAGTAATCTTCATTTCGAATCGATTATGGTCAATAAAAACGCTATCTTAGCTTATCTGAGCTTATTGCTCATCTTCTATCTAGAAATGCATCAGATAACAATTAGCTCGTGAATTTAAATTCTTGCGTTCATAGCCAAAATTATGTGTTGCGTCGTGACATTTATTAAAAACGTCATCTACACCTTGGCGGAACCGCCGTGAATTTATGTAAGTTGCACGACACAAGTAACACAAAGCTAACCCAAAACATGGATGAAAGATCAGAGGGATTAGTTCAATTTATCTAGTTTTAACACCACTATAGGGGCAAATGCGAACAGTGACTTACTTCATGTCAAATAGATGCGAATTTTTCCAAACATCGCGTAAGCTGGCAGTGATTGTCCCTATTTGGGGCAACTTATGAACATTATTAGGTCAGGTTAGAATAAACATAAAATAATAACAATTATAATAAGAATGGAAAAACATGTTAAAAAGGTCAATTTGCAAGTGTCATTCTAGGCTAGTTTACAGCACTGTATACAAATAGTGTTGAATTAAACATTTCGCTCGCATTTTTGTCAGGGCCTACTGTAATGTACATATACATGTATATACCTTACAAGTAAATCCGTTTTCCTGGCCGATAATAATTATTTTGTCTGCTCTCGCTTAATTTACCTCCTTGCTGTATATTGCAACTTCAGTAAATATTTTGTTATCATTTCCTAAGCTAATTTACTGAATATCAGCTAAGACGGTATTACCCAATACCTCCCTCGTGGAGGGGTTGTTGTTGAAAACGATGTTAATAAATTGCGTCAAATTGAATGCAGACCTCGGCTGAAAAATGAGGTGAGCGTCAGAAACCACGTGTTGCTAAGGAGACCCAATTTCCCACAACACAAACTCATCATTGTCGCGACATGTAATTTTAGAAAATGGAGTGAGCCTTTGCCTTATCAAAACGGCGAATCCGATAAGGTTCAAGAAGCCTGATGCAAAAAGTAAATCTGAAATCAAAGCTAATTTCGACACAAAAATCCTGGCCCTTTCCTTTGTTTGCTCGTCAATCTCTCCAAAACTATGCATTGTAGGTTACATTCACGTGCAGGTAAAAGGACTTAGCAGTTCACCAAAAAAAAAAAGAAGAAAGCTTAAATCGATTTCATCTGGATACCGTTTACACGCACATCAGAGAGTACATACAGAGCGAAACTGACAACGGTTGCATTGTTCGGATGCCAAAACCTGTCAATGTAAAATTCAAGCAAGTTGCATAAATACGTTACAAACGTTGCAATTTGTTTATCTGAAGATAATTACTATTTAGGATTTAAAAACACGAAAAGGTTTTAACCATTCTCGTGTAAGCAAACTTCAATTTCTCCATCAAACTGCGATTGTTTTTCTATTTCCAACCACTCAAAAACAACCTACAATTTATAATGCGAGCTACAAGGTCACGAAATCTGTTCCTGTTCTAAACCAGATCTTTGTGGGACTAACAAACAGTGATTAAGAGAGGGTGATAAGCCTCAATAAACGTTTTTTACAGAAAATGTAAAACGTTGGATTAGCTCACACTTGTTCATATGTGATGAACAGCACCATCAGAAAACAGAAAAATGTATTAAGTGTTGGCTTTATACCCAATCTCGTATTTTATTCGCCTTTTTGGAAATCCTCCGGGAATTCCGCAATCTACATGTGCCGGGTTTCCTTAATGTTACCTTACACTTAATCTCTCGGCCTTAAAATGTCTAATGAATTATGCAGAAAATGCTTTCAGCTATTGTGCAATTTTTAATGTGCGCATTACTCCTTTGTTAGTCTAGTTAGATCTCCCTTTCTTCTTACATGTATAGCATATGGATTATGAAATCGGAAATTTTATTGCTGGATTTGAGGAGTCTTGAAGGTTCCTCATTCAGCTGTTTTAACGTTCATGAAATACTGTTTTGACAGGCGTTCAGTATTGGCAGCTATCAACTCCTTTGTTTATAAAGAAATGAAAATTTTCTACTACATTCCTTCATGAAAAATACATGTATTGGGTTTTATGAAGGCCCTTTAAAATTTTTAAATTTAATACCGGGAAGTTGAATTGAGGTACAGGAACATGCAGCTAGTGTGGGTTGCAGTGAAATGATTTATAAAAACAAGATAAACTGCTTATTAAAAAATATTATAACATTTTTCAACTCGTATACATACGTGTATTTGAGTAGTTAGGACATTCAACTGATAACATGAAGTTATTAATGGCAAAATGTTAATGCATTCAGAAAATAAAACAATTAAGCATACATAAATGTATACTACAATTATAGCAGTTGAGCCAATAGCACAGCGTATGTAACTGGAATAAACAAGTATGCAAATCCTGTTCACTAACAAGCAAACAAGGACTCGTAACAACTGGACAAGCGAATGGTCCTACATCATCCATGATGAATTAAATCTTTTTCGTCTGCTGACAAGTCAACAAACGCAATTTTGTGGAATATTTTCGACATGAATAAATGTCCAGAGAGAACCCGGTTAGTCACGCAACCATTAATAACCGATATCTTAATTAATGTTTTTATGGAAACCCGCAGCATGAAACTAGGATATCGTTTCGTCCCATCAGAGCAATTCAAAACTAAGCACATTTCTCAATGACCAGTAAACTACATACACGCATCGGTTAATAAAGTAATGGAATCCCCGTACAATTTAATTGTTTATGGATTAGACATTTTGTATGAAGGAAATCAATGGTGTGCTTGACTGGAGCAACGTCAAAGCAAGTCTATAAAATTAACCTGTTAATTAAGACAATGGCATGACAAATTTAAACGTTTGCTAAAGTGATGAATATATAAGCATTGGAAAACCATCGCTGAGAAAAATCGCACGCATGATTCACGCCATCGAAATCTCGTAAAAGCCACCAACAATCAAATTGGTCGTTGGATGTCATTTTGGATATTACGAATTTACCGAAATTGCTTTCGAGCCTAGCAAGGACAGGACTGGAAAATGCAAATAAGGCGCAGAAGCAGAAAGCGGTGGATGCACATTATAATTTTTCGACACAAACAAGAATATCGATAACTGAGCGTGGCATCAAAAACCATCATACTTGATGAATAAAGCCATGCCTTAGTCATTTGTGTGCTGCACGTGTTAGCTAGTGGTCAACACCGATTTGGTTTGACTGGACGGTTGTCCATTAAGTGCTATGTCGGCTCGAGTTTATTCCCTTGTCCTCTGGGAGCAAACACCTTTTCAAGAATGCTTCTCTTCTTTGCCCCACAAAAAAACGAGAATAAAACTACGTCACAAAAGACCATTGTTGTGATGGCTTGAGAAAGGATCTGCAATTATCTCCTTATTTACTTTAGTTTGGAAGATCTCCAATGGCGAAATACGAGCATGGAAGAAAAGTTACATCTAATTCCGAAAAGATTGTGAAGATTCACAAGTTGGACAGTGTTGCGAAAGTAGTATTTTATATAAGTTGTCACTAAAATACAAACAGACTTTATAATATGGGCATGGTTAGCAAACTCGTTCTTATATCAACATGCAGCTCGTGTGGCAAATGATAGTGGCGCATCTGCCCACTATCATTTGCCACACAATTGTAAGTCTGCTTCCATCTTCCATCAATTCAGGAGGACATTTAGCTCATTTACATGTAAAATAATTCATAATAAGGCAGTCTTTGAGTCCATAGTAAAGTTAGTCAAGTAACTTTAGTAAAATACAGTCAGGTTACTTTAGTAAAGTGCGTGTACAGTAAAAGAACGCTTAAGCCGAGGTCAAACTACATGTATATAAATCTTGTACTATAGCATTGAATGTACATGTAGCTTTTACATACATTCACAGTGGATATAATAAGACATTTAAGGGGGTGGTGTGCTCAATGACACAATGGTTATGGAGCGACATCGAGTCGATAAGAGTGTGAAATAATGCTGATTAATTATTATTCCATTTACACTTAACTTAATGTTGCCACGTATAAAATAACACAATTAATCCGACTATAGTACAATTGTACATAGATTTCACGTATCATAAAAGGGGCATCGTAACAAGGTTACTGCACCGAAATTTCACGTACTGAAATACTCGAATGGGAAACACGGTGAGAATCTGTATAGTTGTTAACTAAATGCGATGTTGTGCTTGCATTAAACGAACTCGATACCTTGTCGTGTTTATTAACAGCTATAATGTCTAGACTTTAATTAGCGTCAGATGATGCTGGTATGAAACCATCATTACAATTGCACGCACTTCGGATGTGCTTAAAATTAAATTGCAAGCTGTACATATCAAATTCCCATTTATCAACAATCCTAACTTTTCGTTTTTCCTATAAAACTTTTTTTTTTAAATTAATGAGCAGTCCCTTCTTAGAGCACCTGTTAGAATACATGTAACGTATTGCGTCGTATCGCGTACAAATCTTGTTTGTAACTGTTCACTTCAACAGTGCAGGATGATTAAAAAAATGTTACCACTGATATGAAGTCTATTGTGAACTTTATGGTGAACCAACTGCATATCTGCATTTCAATATTACAAATGTTTTAATACGAAGTATTTAATATCGTATTATATATGCAATCATTATACACGGCTTCTTGATCATTATTGTCCTTCATTTATGTAAAATACGGTTCTCGTGTGCAACCAACCAAACTTCTCATTCTAAATTTGGTTTTGAATCATAATAGATAAAACCATTTGAGCGACATTTTTTATCCGGTGCACATGTTTTGAATATATGATTACTTAAAGGTTTCTAAAATCGATTCCTGGTTGCCGAATGTACGTATGATACGAAAACATGGCGCCGTCTTTTTGAGAAACATATAATTCAAATGAAATTAAACATGTCAGTTGAATGGAGCTTACTTTCGTTCATATAATACCGCTATCAATTTTAATTTAATTCAGGTTTTTTTCAAGACTAACGCTATCACTACATGCGTACATTCACTTTCTTTACAAGTTTTACATCCTAAATTATACACTCATGGTAAACCATCTTTCCCTACAAAATTGCCTGAACTACACTTACATAAACTGATAACAAGAATTTAAACTTGTACATTTCAAAATGCGACCCACTGGTTCATACTGGAGTGAATATTCTTGAACATATCAACAAGTGCAAAGGCGTTGTATTTATATCGTCTGCGATAAACGCATACCAATTGCATTCAAACTCGCACCCTGTATACTTGTACTACACAATTCATGATAATTATAATCCCGTTAAAGAGAAGTCAGAATATATCGCAATGATTTTACCCTTATAGAACTTATCTAGCTTCGAGGCCTACCAGATTAAAGGTTGGCAACGAAATAAATGAGCAAATACCAAAACACCATATGGAATTCTTAGTCTGGCAGATGACCGGTAGACAATTTAAATTGAAGTATTTGGTAATGAAATATAGCATTACAAGAATACACACAATTTTAATCGAGCAAACTAAAGCATCTACTGTTAAGTACAATATGCACCCCTGTGCGCTTGCGAAAACTGAGATTTTTCTTGTTTTCTTTTAATATAAAATCTAACTGATAATCGACAAATCACACGCTGCTCATATCCCCAGGTACTAGCGAGATTACCAAACATCGAATCAAAATTCTTATTTGTATTCACGCGTCTTGTTTCATGGAGATGCCCAAATTGATTTTTTCTCTCAACTAATTTAATAATAAGACCCCTCGAGGTTTTTTCCGAATAAAATTGTGATCGCCATTCATCTTAGGAGACTACTCGCAAATTTCCTTGACACTCAAATGTTTACATCAAAGACTTCAAAACATTTTTCTCCATTTTTTCCTGTACGCAGGCAATCACTGCAACCACGCACGTATTGCTAGGCCAAATTGAATTCATCAATTGGCTTACCGGAAGTACCGCTTCCGAGCATGTGCGTTATATTCACAAATGCGCGGATGCTGGTTATTTGGTTATTGGATGATTTAATTCCTTCAACCTGCACATTCAACCGAAACGGCAAAAGCCTATTAAACGCCGAACGTCTAAACTTCATCTTAATTTCAAAGTATGTGTTGGACCGGAAGGAGAGAAAGTTTGCAATGAATAAATTCCCATCAAATGCAACGAGAATGTGAACACCTGCTAGAGTTCATGAATATGTAAACGCGCCTACCTTAAATTAGATCTCAAGCTTCGTTTATTTTCAAAAGCCACCCGTTTTCAGACGAAGCAACTTAAACTAATGCACAGTTAATTAGCGGACACAAATTTTGCGGATAAGGATGAGTTATGTACGAACTAATTATGACACGCTAATCAAACTGGTAATAGAAAATGGGGAAATTAAAGATGAAGGACACAGAAAAAAAACTACTAAGAAAACTAAGTTTCGGACATGCTTGAAAATTCGTTTTTGTTTTCAAAAACATATCTATACTGAAATTAATGTTGCTGTAATCAACATATTACACTCTGTACATATATTCAACATGGAAGACTTTCCGTTCAAATGCATTTATTATAATGTTCAAAAGTGCGCAATGTGCACAGATTCATTCGGAATCATTCGAATTTCGAAGAACTAACTTTCTCGTTGCTTACATGCAATTATTAATAATATAGGGCGTATTTATTAGGCACATGCATTTATAGTGTAATGTTCTCCAATTATATAGTATGCACAGAATTTCAAGTTAAAACTTGATCAACTCGCCCACATGTCATATTTAATATGTTTCCATCGCGCGTGGAGGAAACAACATGTTGTTATGCTTGGTTCATAGATCATGTGGCATGAATTAACTAATTTTTGCATTTTGAGTATATGTCATTTTGAAATTTAAGTCTTCAACAAACATACTAGACTAATGTATAATTTTAACAGAAATACATGTAAAACCTTGTTTTTGCCATCGCATTTGTGTAATAAATCGCCCTTAGAGAGTCCCAATTAGATTGACGTGGTTTGTCCATACAAGTGTCCATGTACTTATGAAATATTAAGTATGGTGTTGACCTTTGCGTTTCTAATATAATGTGCCCTTGGTGTAATTTTCTGAATTGCCTTAAAATGCATTGTAATTAATATTTGGAAACATGGAAACTTTGTATAGACCGTTCGGAGCCACTGAAAAATGTTCATTTCTAATGGATTGGGAAAAGTACATGTATTTGATTTTTCTGTGCTTTATCTTCATGCATGGGGAACGCCAGGAAGCGTTTTCACCCCCAAAGTCTGGAGAAACGTAGCTTAGAGCTACAATAAAGACAGTGGAAGAAAAAACCACAGAAGAAATTGTCATGATATGTGACCGTATTAGAAGCTGGATCAAAGCGTTTAATATTATTTATGTCTTTCTCGCTTTCGTAAAAAGCAAACTTGTGAAAGCGAGAAGAACAAATTGGTACTGAATTTCAGTAGACAAACTGCTTTTTTATTATTTTGACCCAGCGAGCACCAACATACGTAACGATACTTAGTTATACAGAAAGAATAGCAATATAGGAAATGAGCAGAAAACTCGAAAGATGACTGATGCGTGTCATGCGTCAGCTACGAGATAAGAGCTCATCTAATAGTGGTACTTTTGGAAGATTATGAGATTCAGGCAGGTCGTAAATTGCAATTTAGCGTGAAGGTTGGTGCGCCTGCAACCCTAATCGGCCCTTGTAATCTTTTAAAGGTGAAAATTAAGTTATGGTGGAATTGGTAGAGAATAAAGTTGCCAATTTGGCGTTTGAACGGCCATTTTATACCATATATCCAACAAACACCGCAGATTTCAATTCAAACTGGAGATTTGCAAACCAGTGAGGCAGAACTCAAAATAAAATAGGACAAATCCAGTACAAAACCTTGCCCAGGCACACCGAAAACAGAAAACCTATATGTATTGAAAGAGGCGAATCTTACGATTTCGTATTTTACCATCTGCTAATAGAATTTAGTGAAATTTAAGAATTCGTTTATTAGTGTCACTTGTTCTGAACAGATCGTTTTGGTCGTACTTTTGTACTGTGCTCTAAGCCATGGGCTAAAATGATTATTTCCTTTTCATTTTTTCTTGTTTTCATATATTGCTTTCATAAAATGTTATTGTTGACTGTAATGTCTTTATACGAAAAATTCAATTAGTATATAGTAGAATATACATTTCTACAGAAAATAAATGGCCATCTGGTGTACAGACGTAGGTTTCATTTTATATGTACAATGTCTAGCTATGTTTTTATAGTCATTAAATTATTATTGTATTCATTACTGTTGCCAAATATAGTAATTAAATCTCCTTGCATTGTTTACTATATAAAATTTTTCGTGACTTTAAAATCATGACGAAAACTATTTAGTACTGCACTGTTTCCATTGGTGTTTCTTTTGCTCCCCGAGCGATTAAACTCACAGATAAAAAAAATAAAAAACAAGAAAAATGTCGAAAATATTATTATAGTACGTTTACGTTTTTATTCTCAAAATAAATTCCGCATTAGTCCATACGTTACTGAGAGACGTACAACCGCCAGCACCATCTGGTATTCATTTGATTCATAGGGAATAGAGGGACACTTGCCATCAAATCTAATATTTTATTCTTGCAGTATTCTCTAACTATGCTCTATGTGGCTGCATGTTATTCGAAATATGTGTACTTTAGACCTGACTTTTATACTTTCTGACAACCTAAAGAAATACAAGTGAAATCAAAAGGGTGATATGTTAGTTGTAATTGCAAGAAATATGTTACGAACTCAATGCAAGCAAATTATCTCACGTCACACCTTGTAGTATGTTCATAAAACAAATTTTCCATTTAAAAGCAAGACCAATCGGCTACATTATGTTGTTATGGAGACCTATATTAGGCTGATCTTGTCTCTTTATTTATAGATTAATGTTGCATTTCCAGGCGAAACAGATATAAGCTATACAAAGAAAACAAAGATTTTCGCAATAAAATCTGTAGGCTGCCTGAAGAAAATCTCCATGGCCACCGCTATATCGCAAGTCAGGGTAGATGTATAGTGAATATGGCTAAAACGACTAAATCATATACTTAAAATAATAAGATTTCGAAAGCAGAAAAACGTCAAAAATTATATCTCATATTTTTATATGTACATAAATACGCATCATAACCTTTCTTTTGTGCAGACAAAGACTAAAGAAATTTGATAGATTGCAGCGTTGTATTTCGGCTTAAAAGAATCAAAAAATCATTCCATATCATTTCATAAACATTCAATATTTTTTTCTAAACTTGAACGTTAAAATATTTGTTAGCACCTTATACACATGCTGAAAAAGGAGGAAATCAATTTTTACAAATTTATTAACTTTTTGTTTATCAAAACTAATAACGTGATAAGAAAGCAATTTTTTTAACTTGTATTTACTTCCAGCAACTTTACCAGCTATGCAGCACTTTTGAGAATTGTACTGTAGGTTTGCATACAGTTAGTCATAAGTAAATATCTAATGGAAATACATTGCTGCAGAAATCCATCAAATTTCTTTAGTCTATGTCTGCAAAAAAGAAAGATTATCTTCACCAAAAAGAGCCTCTATTTTTGCTAAATATTTAATTTCAGTTATCTTTACTAAAAAACGCATTAAGGAAATTTGTCAAAAAAAATATGACATTCGAGTTTTTGCTTCCATATTGAATTTTCCGCGTTTTCCTTTATTGTATATACAATGTACATGTTCGTGTATAAGCTGCAAAAATCTTTAATAGCCTTTCTTTCTCGGAATATCGCTTACAAAATATGCTCATTCTGAGTCGTTACGAGCATTTGGTCAAATCTGCATATAATTTTACGCAATTAAAAACGCGGAATATTTTCTAATGATTTCTTACGTTTTATACAGGGTGATCATAAAGTCCCGCTTTCATTCCAAAAAAAAATTTTAATCTTTTAAGCCATGTACACTGTAAGGACGAACTACATTTCGGAAAGGATGGAACTCCTAAAGTTTTTTTTTCGTGTATTTGGATCGCGAGAAGAACCACCAGACGGCGCTGTAACCGCTGGAATCGAAAGCTAAATTCACTGCACTTGAATTAAAAAATGTAGGAGTTAATCCCTCTCACCCATTTAAAAAATTTGTTCATTTTAATGAGGGTAGCCTCCTAAAAGCCTATTAAGAGTTTTTATGCACACAATACTAGAAAGAGCTTAGCTGGGCAGGGTCGACAAAGACAGTTGCAAGATAAGCTTGGTTTATACGTTCTTGAGAGTTTAACACCTGTGTACGAGATTCTCGATAGGAAAATTCAATGAACATATAATCTTTTTTCTTTACGAAATCCTCTTTCCTTATAAGACATTTACTTTTTTAATAAATGTTCCATGAAATCGATATAATTCGACGAAACACCGCTTATAAGTGACAAATTCATTTCACATGTGTTGACTGGCCTCAAAATGTATTGTCTATGTTGCTATCCGAAAGATGGTCCTAATATGGAGCATATACAGTACATGTGGATGTAACATGTATACAGATTTTAATTTCACTTAACTGATTAGTCAATACACAGTACGAGGCACATTTTGACTATGAGCATTGGTTGCTTCGAAAATGCGCTTCAACTAGACTGCAAGCTTTCAAAACTATGCAAATATTTACTTTGCAATTTGCTCAAATGGATGTGCACCCCAGGAAAAAAAAATATCCGGTAGTGATATCACATAAGGACGAAGTTCACGAGTTTTAAAAAATTAAACATGAAAATTGCATTTTCCAACGTATGGATTTAGTTGTAAGAGAATGATTTTTATTTCTCGCAAAAATCATCATATTTACCCACTCTGAAGATACATTATGCCAATCCAAGTGAAGTACAGAAGATTGCGGTAAAACAAGCAGAAAAATATAGATATGTTTGTATGTTCCAGAGAAAATATTCAATATTGCGTTCTGTTTACCATGTATTATTTACCACAACATTTGGAGGTACCTGAATTATTAATAAGCGACTCTGGTACCGTAGCGTGGAGGTCGAGTATCGACCTCAGGAACAAACTACAGATGTATGTACATGTAGGAGGCTTGCTGGGTATGTCGTGTATAAGAGGACAAAAGTAGAATTGTGATTTATTGTGATCGATTGTCATTGCCATCTATGCAAATTGAGACAATTTAGCCATGCGATGATAGCGGCTGAAGTGCAGATAAAAAAAATGGACAAGAACAAACAAGCAGCTGTAGTGCTAAACAGCTGCATACAAATAACATCATGCCTGATAGTAAAGTAACATTATTGGTCATGTTTTTTAAACATTTTCCCATGTACGGCGTACTATGAATAACTACATGAGATTAAACATGAAACTGCCATTATTTAGCCCGTGAGCACTGATTGTATTTTAAATATTAATAATTTAAGATTGCCATGCATGTACTGGGGAAATGGTTTGCAACCTGAAACATATTTTCAAGATTACCGTTGGCTATTAAATTCTGGTTCGAGGACACCGTTGCAAGCAAGCAAAACATTCAAAGAACATTCATTCAAAACAGTGAAGAAGCTATAATTTCAATTTTTAAATTTAAAGAAAACGAAGCAAGCCCAGCAGCTATGAATGGAATCCAAAATATTTAATATTATGACAACAGTGGAAGGAATTGGCTTTATTGGCTTTGAATAGTCACTGGTCGTAGATTTTTGAGAAGAAAAAATGGTATTTACAAAAGAACGACAAGACTTGTAATATTATAATAAAAACAGTACTGAAAACGTCGACGATTAACAAGGTTAACATACATGTATCTTGAAAATGTGGGATCCTTCAATCCATACAGAATTTGGTGTGAATTAAAGGAAAGTTAATACAACTTTCACGCCATGCTTCAATCCTTGGAAACAGATGAACAGCACTCACGCAATACGAATCAATAAACGAAAGGAGTGATGGAAATTTGGTACCCAAAATTGTAGGTGAATAAGCACTAACCCTTTATTTCTCGAACAAACATTGTGGTCACTGAAATTCGCACGAGCTTATTCGTGACTGAGCAAAATTTGGGAGATGGATGAACGAGATACAGTAAACGTATTAACAAGGGCATATAGGTGGTTCCGAGTAGCCGGATTTAATTAAAATGGTGTAGTAGAATCACGCGAAGGTATCTATAAAAGTAGATCTGCAAATAGCCATTGTTTCATTTATAGTTTACTCAAACAAGTAATAAAAACCCTTGCGCTATCAAAAGTTACGCACGGCACGCATCGAAACCCTCACGAGCTTAGCAGACCGTATAAAACCCAAATTAATTTGATTAAAAATGGTGGTTTCATTAAAGCACCAGGGCATGCGTATTTGTGTGGTACAAACACTAAGTAGGAAGAAAACTGCCATCCAGCTTTCGCATTATTATTCTTAACTAGTAACAAATGCTGGCAACAGATGGTGGTGGCAACAACAGGGGCATCTTGACATTCCATGATAGACATTTTCTGAATAATGTGACGCATTAATATTGCTTTCCAGTTGAAAACTTTAACGAAGCTTCATGTTCAAGAATAGTTATTAGAAGCATAAATACGGGCATGATGTTCACGTTGTCTTTATCAACAAGATTTGACTGCAAGACACACCCAACTCTTTAATTAAACATTGACATCTGCAGTAATAGCAAATTGTGAGAAGAGACAGTATTCTCCCCCGTGTGATTTGGTCACACTTTCAAAGGAATTGAAAATCTGGTGGTAAAGGTCTTTCATCATAAAATGTATGTTTGTTTATGCTTCAACATAGGCGTCGCCACATGCCTCGAAATGAAATTCCACATTTGGCAATAGAAATCGACAAGTATCACCCACACAGATGCCTAACAATGCACAAAGGTTGCAACCCAACTGATTTGCAACAGAATGAACAGGTGTACCTTATCAGTGTCTACGCACTGGCACAACAAACGTGCATTGATAAGTTGGAAAATCTCATTTCAACCTTCTAAAATCGTACATCGCAGGATATGCTGCCGAGAACTGGAGCCAGTTTCATCGATTTTTTCCTTCGTTTGATGTTGCAAAATCGCCGTCAGCTGGGAGATGAATTGTGGAGCACTTGATTTGTCCGGGTCAATGTCACAAAACGCTTTCAATAAACTCACTGGGGTTTACGGTATGCAGCACCAGCCTCCATTAAAAATTTCAGTAAAACGCGCTTTTGAAAAAAACAGTGTTGGACATTTTAGCTATCAGAGATCACTACGTACATTAATCCAGACAATGTCTGAAGAACTGCTTTAAAACCAATTAAATTAAACAGGTACAGGGTGTCGACAAATTCTTCGTGAATTTTTGGCGACCGTATAATTAGAGATATGGGGATTGTCTGAATAAACTTGAAACCGCTGCATTCATTTACATGTATAGACACCCTGCATCATGCTCAAACGCTAAATTCAACATACATTATGGCAGAAATGAAACAGTGTTTACTTGCAGAACTTTCACTTTCAAGACGAGAAAGAGGTAAGAATTCGTACGCGTGTTTTTCACGTACATTTCCTATTATTTAGGGCAATCTCGTGATAATGACGGTTTAATTGAATTAAATGCAGATGACAAATGCACGACATGGTGACATCAGATGAGCTAAATTTGGTTTGGCTTAATGAACAGTGATCAAAATTTAATTATGAGTTTTGTCAACAGTCTAATGAATTTGGGCTTTTGTCAAATCTAAATCCTTCAGAGTCAATTAGCCTTAATCACGCACAAGATGGTCTATATCATAAAAAAAATCAACTGGAACTGCACCGGCCTATTTTGGTTGCCAGAAACGCCAGGAAGGCATCCAATGTTCCAGAATGATGCTTGAGCGTTGCTTCGAAAACCAATTAAATTACCAATGACATTCGCCATAAATTTCAGGGCAAAGATTTCTCTCAATCGCTTAATCCCTTGATTGCATCGAGCCTTCCCAAGGTCACGAAAGGTGCATTAATGCATCGACAACGTAAAAATAGAGAGCTGCTTGGCTGGCCTACGTGCACGAGAAAATATGTCCTCCATGGATAGCGAAGAGCTGAACCATTTGCGAGAAGACGAAGCCAAGCTGCTTTGCGACCAAAAGGAAGCCCCGTAATTGCCAAGTGATGAATTGAGTCGGAATTTCCGGAAAATTTAGGAAGTTTGCAATTACGCCCTACGCGAGATTGCATGGAAAGCGGCAATCAATAGCCTCCCCTGGACACGCAACATCGTTAGCTAAAATCACGTTTTATTAAGCATGATCAGATATTTCATATTGCATGCCAACAATCAAGAGCGAATCAATGCATCGAACTAGTTCAACTTCCTCAATCTGCATGTGTTCCTGCAAGACCATACACTGTACCATACGTGTAATCTAGGTGAGTTGAAAATGCGATTTCATACTAATATACCAAAATTATGCAAATATACTGCAACTGGGTATTCTGTGGTATTGCAAATGGTGTTCTCTGCCATTTGACGTTGTTACATCGTGAAAACGAATAACTTATCAGTGGAAAATCAACAGCTATTAACTAGCACTGTCTTACAAATACATGAAAACAACCAATTAGTTACCCCTCTCCCCAACAAAAAAAAATAGCCCCGCAAAAAAAACTCTGAAACATTGTGCACAAAATTCTTGCAAAAAAAAATTCAAAAAAGCAAAGTTTTTTTTTCGAGATATGAGTGTCTGCTATATTATTCTGAGAAGTTACAAAAAATTCCAAGACGCAGCTGCCTTCATTCGAATGGCAGTATAGGTTTTATTTTCTTTATTCCGGAAAGAAGATTCGTGCATTTAATATAAATTTCGCTACTCAGTCTCGGGTTCGTATAATTCGACGCTCGCATGCACCATAAAAAAGAGGGTGGACATATTTTATTAACGATTTATTTTCTCCATGTCATCAAGACACCGGTGATACAGCAGCAATCTTTAGCCAGCTTAATACCATATCTACTCTATGCAAGACTAACAAAAACCATTTATATGGCGCTGTTAATGTAATACGAGGGACCAGTTACTGTGGTTATGCATTAGTATTTTTCTTGACCCTACGTGTCATTGCTAGGACATTCGTGAGATTTAAAGACCACATACTGAAATTCCCTTCTGATTCTAATGGATCCAGCCGCATTCTGACATCTTCACACTGCTCTCAACCCAATCTCAGCCAAGAAGATATGACGAGATGAGCGAGGAGGTTTTATCGTCGTCCTAATGACAGTCACAAATCCACGTAACAACAAGTGCTTCAAACTATGTACTTTAATATCGTTGCCAGGGTGTAGCTTTCATTATAAGGTCGTATACACGGGTGGCCATAAAGAAGACGTTGGCAAACAGATCTGGCAACGATGTCTAATAATCATCAAAGTAAAAATAAGGACGGAAAAACACATGCCTGACTTGAGCGATAAGGATTAGCCCGCTTATGACCAATTTCTGCTCTCTATTAAGCCCATGACCCGCCCCCATCTCGATTGACCATCGGCAAAACGAACTTATAACAATCGAATAAAATCAAGTAAGGAGTGCATGGGACTAGTCATTGGTCTTAAGCTTAAACATGAGGGCGTTGCAACAAATCAGCAGCGCTGTTACGCGTACAGATTACTGAGTGGAATCATGCAATCAGCAAATTAAGTATCATGCCTCAGTACATTAGGCACGAGCCTATTGCTCATTCCAGAACGAAGAACATTATACAGTCTGCTGACCACAGCGTGTCAGTCCATCAAGGCATCGTGCACTGCATTTTTGCATGAGGGCCATCAATGGATTCAGATTTGCCCTGGTATTTGGAAATGACATTTTTTAAAAAAAATCAAATTTAATATACAGTACAGTCAGTATATATGGGCCCTGCTCCAAATGTGAAAAGCATACATTATGCAAACTGACCCAAAAACGCAAATTATTTAGCTGCCCTTAGATAACGGCAATCACAGCCAGCCTACGTGTCAGTAGGAAAAACTCACCTACGTATACATATTTCTCATACATACTCATTTTTCTCATGTTTTCCATTTTGTATACACAGATAAAAATCCCAAAAGTGAACCGGTCTAACGTGCTAACAAGTTCACAAAAATGCCCGAATCAGAGATAAATTTCTAGTACATGTACGAGCTCGTATCTTCATGTGATTTCATGAGCAATGTGAGAGTTCTACTCAGTAGTAGTTTATTGTGCTGCCTCTTTCGGTGCAAGCGTAAATCCTTCTTAAGTAAAAGTCTTCATAAATAAATAATGCATTCGCTTAATTAAATGATGCAGGTTGTTTAACGCCAAAAGAGCCCTTTGAAAAGTACATTACGATACGGGGATGACAAGAAATTTTATTTTCCACAAACAAAAAACGCTAGTTCACCTTGCGATGTTTAAAAAAACTGCATTCAAGATGTTTATGAACAAAGCTGTGGAAAATATTGAATAACCATTAGAATCTTGCGAAAATACTGTGCTTAACATCAAACATTTTGCGGCGAAACAAAGAAAGTTTGTTTTTTTATAACTTGCCCGGATGCCTAGTTCCATGTATGACAAAAAATCAGGAAGCGTGTAAATTTGTGCCTTAGTTCGGTGCATCTTCATTCATACGCGAGAGATGTATGGTTGGCACATATTTAATATGTAGAGCATAACGCAAAGGCGAAAAAAAGTTCCAAAAACGTCGCGAAACTCAGTACGAGTCAGTGGGGGAGGTGAAAATGATTAAAGGCATTGGCCAGTATCCAATATTTCGCTAGGATCTTCGAGGCGCATTATAAGTCATACATGAAAAGTTGTCAGAAGTTTAAGTGAAAAAAATCGATTCATGGTGGTCTCATGTTATTTGTCATCCCTGAGTCAGCAAAGTCCCTGTTAAAATGCATAGTAGAGTAGATAAAACGCGAGCAGGCTCCTTTGTGCAAGCTAAAACCAAACTGGAAATCCTCTGGGCAATTCAATTTACAAAGCATTCTCATGTATATGAGATATCACATCTCAAATTTTCTCAAAAATACTGGGCCACGAATCTGATTAAAATCTTTTTCACGTGTCAGTGTACTGCCTATGGCATTCAATTCGTCAGCTGAATTTTAGGAATATTTAAACTGACACCAGAAGTTGTAAAAAGTACTGCACAAAGAAATGTGCATCAATCAGGCAGTAGTAACACAAGATAATAATAGCCTAATTTTCAGAATTAAAATGCTTCAAATTTACAGATAAAAATGATATTTCAATCCTAGTTGTCTAGTACATGCACACAAGAGTGATACCTGCTTCATTGTAGAAGTTTATCCAATTCTTTTACAGTTTTTTACTTGCATTTATTTATTATATTTTTGTAATCCAACTTAACCTAAAAACGTAATTTCTTTACTCATCTGCCCATACGCCAGGCAATATCATTTCCGTTGGGAGAAACAAACCCACTTCCTCATAGTATGGCGAAGCAGCGTGTTGATCTTTTAAAATTTATTTAAGAAATGTGTGCAATAAGGGTCATAATGTGGGCTTCATTCCTAGAAAAATAAACAGCCCACTCCATTTACGTCAAAGATAAACCATCATATTTTACCCATGAAATATATTGATAAAATTTGCCTAAGTTAACGTATATTTAACTTTACAGAATTTCTGGGAAGAGGTTTATCGGCTTATAAGACGCATCGGGAATTTTGAGTCTCACCTTATGTGCAGCTTAAAACTTCTGAGCCTGACTAACGCATTTACAACCAATTCCACGAGGCATAAAATATTTATCGACTACAGAAATTGACTTTGGGAAGAAACGGTTTCATGAACAAAAAATCCAATAACATAACTCATTTCGGTGGACAACTTGTACCACAACTCATTGTCTCGTACTCCTTAGTACCTCAATTATCCTTGACGTCGTTTGTATCCGTCATGTCGAGGAGTTTATCAACTACGAACACAGAACACCTATGTGGGGTCACATATTAACCAACGTGCTGTTGCCAGTTCCCACCACATCACACAAGCTATGAAAGCCAATTTCGTCGAGTCCTTTTCTCATTATATATAAAGTGGTCTGGGTGAGATTGATTTCTAGTAAGCTGCCATGCCATTCCAGTAAATATATTCTCATGGGGTCAAAAAGCATGTCTTTTTTAGTTTTCTTGGCAGGTGTCAGATTGTGCAGCCATGTGCGTTCACCACTAGGAAATTGATTTGCAGTTGAAATCAAGGTTACATATGAAATGTTGCATTCATTTTTTCCTTCATATTGTATTTTCAGACAACCATGATGTGGTGGTCGATCACCTTTCGATCAACTATTACAACCTTTTTTGAACAGCAAACGTGCTACCGACTTTTATAAATAGCGTGCAACTTTAGTATAAAAGACATTTAGTTGAAAAGTTATTCCCACGTGTGTCTAAGAGAACATTGTTTAACTTCACCGTACACTGTATGCACATTACGATAATTAATCAAGCAAAAAGCCCTGAGGAAGTCCCCTGAGAAATGTTGGCCTCGACGAGATGTTTTGAACGAATTTCAGAAACGAAGGCTTACCTTTCATTCACGCCAGAAAGTATGCATAGATACGAACAAAAGGAAATTGAAACTAGATAAGATAGGTTAGTGTATACATGTATGTTAGGTCATGCATATGCTCGTGTGCTTATATGATCCGAACAACACACTGGGTTTAATAATTCAAGAAACGACAAATCACACGCCATGTACCTCTTTGATGTTAATTAAAAATAATGCGAGTTAAATGACTTTGAAACAATAGCAATTACGCCCAGAAGCAATATGCCATGCTGTGAATTTCTGTCGAAGTTATAACATGCAGAACATAGTGGCTAGAGCGGAAAAAAAAGTTGAACTAGCTCCACGCAAAAGAGATGATGTTTAGTAAATTGGATGGACGCAATTGGCCACTATTTTTGACTTAGACATGCACAGCAAGATAGTTAATACACAGATTGTCTATAAATATTCGCAGTGGTTTCGTGAATGTTTGCTGCTGAATCGACTAAAGTTGATTGAATTCAATGTAGAATCAGTGATTCACAAGGAGGCACATATCGAGAACCTACAGATGTAATATAAAACTAGGAGTTTCTATTCATATGCACATTAATCGTGAAACTGTTTTGAATACAAAACATAGTGGCATTTACTTTAACTGTAGCGCTAATCATAGGGCATCACGGAACATGTAGTGAAACATTGAGTAGGCCTAGTCCCATAACAATGAAGCGTTTTATGTAGTTTTCACCATGTGTGATTTCAGCACGGAACACAAACATTGAAAACCAATCCACGAAATCTTGATAACAAAACCATAACGTTTAAATTATTCTTGTTCGCGAAAAGACTTTCAGAACCATTCACGGTTTAGTAGCCATAAAATTGCCCTTTAACTTTCCATCATTTTGACCTCCAAAACGGAACAAGAAAAGACTGTCTTGGGGACAAGTTGAAGCGAAAACACGGTCAATCTACGTGTATCTCGACGTAAAACAACCCCCAAACGCAGAAATTCACTGGTTACTTAGAATTATGATTCAATTTAGAATGGCTGTAAAGCACTCGTTTTCGCCAATTGCGTGACAAACTACGCTCAGGGGTCTTGCACGAGCCGAACCGAGATGACTTCATGAGAAAATTCATTGGTCCCAAAACTATCCCTGTGTACAAGGCTCGTAAACGGAATGCACCGGAAGTGAGGGTTATTTCGCGATAACAATGCTGCAGGATTCTGCGCTAATAGCCAACAAACGAAACCATAACGGAAGTCGGTAGGCACGTGGACAGCAAGGCAGCCGAAAAAGGGTGGCTTTGAAATAAACGGCTAACAATTACGCACAATGGACTGTTAGCAGCATACAGTTGTTGAAAGTCTGAATTGCCAGGCTTTCATAGCTTTTGCTTGAAACATCAACTCAGCATTACATGGTTCACTGGCAATGATGGGTGAGCTTCTCAATTGACCATAGCTCGTTATGGCATTCAACTTGGTTACAAAAGTTGGATAAACTGACTTAAAAATGCATCGAATCTCCCATACAAATGCCCGTTAAATTTCCCTCCCCAATTTCCATTGTAGCAAACGATGCCATAAAGCAATAGATATTTCAATTTCTTTTATTATCGTATCAAACCCGACCCCTTAAAGGGTAGCAAACAGCGCTTGCTTCGGCGTATTGAGTGATTGCCGACAGCCAGGGGCAGCGCATTTGCGTCTTCGAATTTGCCCTAAGGGGCCAGTTGTGCAGTTGCATCAGTGAAAAACAGGTCGAATATAAACAAGTTGATGGTGCCAATAAATTTGAGAGCTACGCAGCCGAATTCACAATCGTTCCGATATCTTTTTCCTCGTTTTTTATGCGCTGAAATAGCGCTTCTGGGTTAGCACGTAATAGTCAGCAACAAACAAACACCGTCACCTTAAAAGCTTTTTTGATCATTCTTGAAGAGTGCAAATAACTGTTGCTGGTAGGAACCTTTCAAAACTTAAAGAGTCGTAAACGGCTAGGCCATGCTTAGAAGTAGCTCATAATCAAGTTTCCAATTTGACGACTTCGATTATAATGGAAATCAATGTAATAAAAGTAATACAGGGTTTATAAAGGATGCCCCACGTTTTACAGGCCTTTTCCGTGCAATTTGACAAAACATAATTGACCATACTAGACAAGAAACGAAGAAGACACTCTCCTATTTTAGAACAGTTGTGTGAAAACCAACTTAGGGCACACCAGGTGGCAGCACCACGTGACGTCTAAAACGACGTCAAATATGAAAAAATTGCATTTTGACAGAGTTTCAGAAGAGAATTGCCCTTCATTATGACCATGCGAAGGATGTAAATTAATTTTTGTAATTTATAATCATCTTGTATCTTCAAAGTAACATTTCGATTCACGTCTGCGTATTTGGAACTTGTATTGATAGCATGCAACCCAAGCCTAATGGGGCCCCTACATGGCCAAAAAATGTCAATACAAGAGTCGTCAATTTGTAGTGGCAGTAGTGTCATGGTAGTGCCCATATAATTAACTCACGACACTACACGATCAGTTTAACCTGCTCATATTGCGGAGTACAGAGATGCACCAACGATTTTATATTGGCTCATTTTGGAGCCCACTTTGATGAAGG